>JARGGL010000138.1:12500-17500 GCA_029955375.1 Rubus parviflorus | reverse complement strand
TCGGGATTGGACAAATTATTCATTGACAGAAAAAAAAATGCAGGATCTAACTGATAGAACAAACACAATCATAAATCAAATAGAAAAAATAAAAAATGAAAAAAAAAGGGGATTTCTAATTCCAGATCGAAATATTAGTTCTAACAAAATAAGTGATGATGATAAAAGGTTGGAATCACAAAAAAATATTTGGCAGATATTAAAAAGAAAAAATGTTCGATTAATCCGCAAATCACATTATTTTTTAAAAATTTTCATTGAAAGGATATACATAGATATCTTTCTGTGGATCATTAATATTCCTAGGATCAATACACAACCATTTCTTGAATCAATAAAAAAAATTCTTAATAAATACATTACCAATAATGAAACAAATCAAGAAAAAATGGATAAAACAAATCAAAGTTTAATTCACTTTATTTCGACTCTAAAAAAGGCACTTTATAATACTAATATTAGTAATAAGAATTCAAATCATTTTTGTGACTTATCCTACTTTTCACAAGCCTATGTATTTTATAAACTCTCACAAACCCAATTTATTAATTTCTATTTATATAAGTTAAAATCCGTCTTTCAATATAATGGAGCAGCCCTTTTTATTAAAAATGAAATAAAGGATTATTTTATTGGAACACAAGAACTGTTTCATTCTCAATTAAAACATAAGAATCGTCAGAAGTCTGGAATGAATCAATGGACAAATTGGTTAAGGAATCATTATCAATATGATATATCTCAGATTAGATGGTCTAGACTAGTAACACAAAAATGGCGAAATAGATTCAATCAACACTGTATGAATCAAAATAAGGATTTATGCAATTCATCTAAAAAAACGAAAATTATTCACTACGAAAAACAAAAGAATTTTGAAAAGGCTTCATTACTGAATCAAAAGGAGAGTTTTAAAAAACAATATAGATATGATCGGTTAGCATATAAATTTATTAATTCTGAAGATACGAAGTACTCTTCAATTTATGAATCGCCATTACACGTAAAAAATAACCAAGAAGTTTTTTCGAATTCCAACACACATAAACGAAAATTATTTAATATGATGGAAGGTATTCCTATTATCCCTATCAATAATGATCTAGTACAAGATGATATTAGAGATATGGAGAAAAATATGGATAGAAAATATTTTGATTGGAGAATTATCCATTTTTGTCTTAGAAAGAAAGTCGATATCGAAGCTTGGATCAATATTGATACTGACAGTAATAAAAAATCTACTAAGGCTAAGCTTACTAATTATCAAATAATTGATAAAATAAAAAAGAAAGATCTTCTTTACCTCACGATTCATCAAGATCAAGAAATCAACCTATCCAATCAAAAAGGGTTTTTGGATTGGATGGGAATGAATGAAGAAATACTAAATCGTCCCATATCAAATCTTGAACATTGGTTCTTCCCAGAATTTTTGATACTTTATAATTTGTATAAAACTAAACCGTGGGTTATACCAATAAAATTACTTCTTTTAGATTCTAATATAAATGAAAACGCTACTGATATTGAAAACAAAAGCATCGCTGGAAATAAAAAAAGAGATCCTTTTATATCCTCCAATGAAAAAAAATCTCTTGAATTAAAAAAACGAAATAAAGGTCAAAAAGAATCCGCGGACCAAGCAAACCTTGAATCCGCTCTTTCAAACCAAGAAAAAGATGTTGAAGAAGATTATATGGGCTCGGACATGAAAAAACATAAAAATAAAAAGCAATACAAGAACAATACAAAAGCGGAGTTTTATTTCTTACTAAAAAGGTATTTGCATTTTCAATTGCGATGGGATGATATTTTAAATAAAAAAATAATCAATAACATCAAAGTATATTGTCTCCTGCTTAGACTGATAAATCCAAGAGAAATAACTATATCCTCTATTCAAAGGGGAGAAATGAGTCTGGATATTCTGATGATTCAGAAAAATTTAACTCTTACAGAATTGATCAAAAGAGGAATTTTTATTATTGAACCGATTCGTCTATCTATAAAAAATGATGGACAATTTATTATGTATCAAACCGTTGGTATTTCATTGGTTCATCAAAGTAAACACCAAATTAATCAAAAATACCGAGAAAAAAACCATGTTGATAAGAATTCTGATGATAAGAATTCTGATAAAGCCATTACCAAATATCAAAAGATGACTGGAAATAGAGATAAAAATAACTATGATTTGTTTGTTCCTGAAAATCTTTTATCACCTAGACTTCGGAGAGAATTTAGAATTCTAATTTGTTTCAATTCTAGGAATAGAAATGATATGCATAAAAATTCAGCATTGGGGAATGGGAATAAGGTAAACAGCCAGGTTTTGGATAAAAGCAAAGGATTAAAACAAAAACTTATTAAATTAAAGTTATTTCTTTGGCCCAATTATCGATTAGAAGATTTAGCTTGTATGAATCGGTATTGGTTTGATACCAATAACGGCAGTCGTTTCGGTATGGTAAGGATACATATGTATCCGCGATTGAAAATGTATTACTAGTACGTTTTTGCTATATTTCCCATCCCATATCACAGCAGGTCTATGACGACAAAGAGGTGCACACATCCATTGTCTTACATTCCATTCTGATACATGATACTAATTCAATGACCTATCAATTCGATCTAGAAATGAATCAATAAAATCTTCTGATTGTAGGACTAAGTTTTTATCTTTTGGGAGTGCAGAAAACAACCACCCTTTTGTATACCTTTTCAAATCGAATTTTTAAATTAAAATCGGATTGATTCAATTTGATTTAATAAAATCCTAAATTTGTAACGAAATTAAGATTATTGTCTATACCAAACTAAAACGAGTGAAATTATTATTACTGATCAATAAAGATATCTATCAACAAAAATATCTTAAAAAAAGAGGGGGTTTCATTTTATGGTAAAAAATTCATTCATCTCAGTTATTTCACAAGAAGAAAAAGAAGAAAACAGGGGATCTGTTGAATTTCAAATATTTAGTTTCACCAATAGGATACGAAGACTTACTTCACATTTACAATTACACAAAAAAGACTATTTATCTCAGAGAGGTCTACGTAAAATTCTGGGAAAACGCCAACGACTGCTATCTTATTTGTCAAAGAAAAATAGAATGGGTTATAAAGAATTAATTAATCGGTTGGATATTCGGGAATTAAAAACTCGTTAATTTGAAGAGGCATTTTGAATTATTTGATTTATTAGATCTTGAATTTGAATGAACTTTTTTTCGTTTTCAGCAATTGATGAAAGAATGAATTAAGGAAAAACCTATGAATATACCAGCTACAAGAAAAGACCTCATGGTAGTCAATATGGGTCCCCACCATCCATCAATGCATGGTGTTCTTCGACTTATCATTACTCTAGATGGTGAAGATGTTATTGACTGTGAACCAATATTGGGTTATTTACACCGAGGGATGGAAAAAATTGCGGAAAACCGAACAATTATACAATATTTGCCTTATGTAACACGTTGGGATTATTTAGCTACTATGTTCACAGAAGCAATAACGGTAAATGGACCGGAACAGCTGGGAAATATTCAAGTACCTAAAAGAGCCAGCTATATCAGAATAATTATGTTGGAGTTGAGTCGTATAGCTTCTCATCTGTTATGGCTCGGTCCTTTTATGGCGGATATTGGTGCACAGACTCCTTTTTTCTATATTTTCAGAGAAAGAGAATTAGTATATGATCTATTCGAAGCTGCCACCGGTATGAGAATGATGCATAATTATTTTCGGATCGGGGGAGTAGCGGCTGATCTACCTCATGGCTGGATAGATAAATGTTTGGATTTCTGCAATTATTTTTTAACAAGGGTTGCTGAATATCAACAACTTATTACACGCAATCCTATTTTTTTAGAACGAGTCGAGGGGGTAGGCATTATTGGTCGAGAGGAAGTAATAAATTGGGGTTTATCGGGACCAATGCTGCGAGCGTCCGGAATACAATGGGATCTTCGTAAAGTTGATCAGTATGAGTGTTACGACGAATTTGATTGGGAAGTACAGTGGCAAAAAGAAGGAGATTCATTGGCTCGTTATCTAGTCCGAATTGGTGAAATGATAGAATCCATAAAAATTATTCAACAGGCTCTCGAAGGAATTCCGGGGGGACCATATGAGAATTTAGAAATCCGATACTTTGATAGAGAAGGGAATCCAGAATGGAATGATTTTGAATATCGCTTTATTAGTAAAAAACCTTCTCCTACATTTGAATTGCCGAAACAAGAACTTTATGTGAGAGTCGAAGCCCCAAAAGGAGAATTGGGGATTTTTCTGATAGGGGATCGGAGTGGTTTTCCTTGGAGATGGAAAATTCGACCGCCGGGTTTTATCAATTTGCAAATTCTTCCTCAGTTAGTTAAAAGAATGAAATTGGCTGATATTATGACAATACTAGGTAGTATAGATATCATTATGGGAGAAGTTGATCGTTGAAATGATAATTGATACACCAGAAGTACAAGATATCGATTCTTTTTCTAGATTGGAATTTTTAAAAGAGGTCTATGGAATTATATGGTTACTTATTCCTATTTTGACTCTTGTATTGGGAATCACAATAGGCGTACTGGTAATTGTATGGTTAGAAAGAGAAATATCCGCGGGAATACAACAACGTATTGGACCTGAATACGCCGGCCCTTTGGGAGTTCTTCAAGCTCTAGCAGATGGGACAAAACTTCTTTTCAAAGAAAATCTTTTTCCATCCAGAGGGGATACTCGTTTATTCAGTATCGGTCCATCCATAGCAGTTATATCAATTTTAGTAAGCTATTTAGTAGTTCCGTTTGGTTATCGCCTTGTTTTAGCGGATCTCAATATTGGTGTTTTTTTATGGATTGCCATTTCAAGTATTGCTCCCATTGGACTTCTTATGTCAGGATACGGGTCAAATAATAAATATTCCTTTTTAGGTGGTCTACGAGCTGCTGCTCAATCGATTAGTTATGAAATACCATTAACTTTATG
>JARGGL010000138.1:0-7500 GCA_029955375.1 Rubus parviflorus | reverse complement strand
ATTCAGCTACAAAATTTATTTTGTACACTGCCGGAGGTTCCGTTTTTTTATTAATGGGAGTTCTAGGTATTGGTTTATATGGTTCCAATGAACCGACATTAAATTTTGAAACATCAGCTAATCAATCGTATCCTGTAGCACTGGAAATAATATTCTATATTGGATTTCTTATTGCTTTTGCTGTCAAATCACCGATCATACCCTTACACACATGGTTACCAGACACCCATGGAGAGGCACATTATAGTACTTGTATGCTTTTAGCCGGAATCTTATTAAAAATGGGAGCGTATGGATTGGTTCGGATCAATATGGAATTATTACCCCATGCCCATTCTATATTTTCTCCCTGGTTGATGATAGTAGGCACAATTCAAATAATCTATGCAGCTTCAACATCTCCCGGTCAGCGTAATTTAAAAAAAAGAATAGCCTATTCCTCTGTATCTCATATGGGTTTCATAATTATAGGAATTGGTTCTATAAGCGATACAGGGCTCAATGGGGCCCTTTTACAAATAATTTCTCACGGATTTATTGGCGCTGCGCTTTTTTTCTTGGCCGGAACGAGTTATGATAGAATACGACTTGTTTATCTCGACGAAATGGGCGGAATGGCTATCGCAATTCCAAAAATATTCACGACTTTCAGTATCTTATCAATGGCTTCGCTTGCATTACCGGGCATGAGCGGTTTTGTTGCCGAATTGATAGTTTTTTTTGGAATACTTACTAGCCAAAAATATCTTTTAATGACAAAAGTATTAATTACTTTTGTAATGGCAATTGGAATGATATTAACTCCTATTTATTCATTATCTATGTTACGCCAGATGTTCTATGGATACAAGCTTTTTAATGCCCCAAACTCTTATTTTTTTGATTCTGGACCGCGAGAGTTATTTGTTTCGATTTCTATCCTTTTACCTGTAATAGGTATTGGTATTTATCCCGATTTCGTTTTCGCATTATCAGTTGACAAGGTCGAAGCTATTATATCGAATTATTTTTATAGATAGTTTTTGTGAATAAACCAAAATATAAAATACGATGATTTTAAAAATCGTTCATTGTACAATAAAAAAAAGTATTTTTCTGCTCTTAAGTTAAATAAAAAAATTGGAATTCTATTATAACCATATAACCAGATATTTTTGACATTTTGAGAACCATTTGAATCAAGTAATGGAAATGGAATGATTCAAATGGTTCTTGATGGTTTTCATATATATACGTATGCTGTCCTATGCTTCCAGTTGTCAAGTACTTTATTCAATTCAATTAGATGTTAATGTAAATGAACCATAACTATGCAACCCTATTCCTAATAGATTAACTCCAAAATAGCATATCCAAATTATAAGAAAGCCCATTGAGGCCACAATTGCAGAATTTACACTTTCAAAATTTTTATTTGTTCGAATATGTAAATAAATCGCAAATACGGTCCAAGTAATAAATGCCCAAGTCTCTTTTGGATCCCAATTCCAATAGGATCCCCATGCTTCATTAGCCCATACTGCTCCCGAAAGAATACCTATGGTTAAAAGGATAAACCCCAAACTAATAATACGATAACTCCATCGATCCAATTGTTGAATTAATTGATACCTGTAATAATTCTGAGAAGAAATCAAAGAAGTGTTTTGTAAGACATTGTTTCTTTCATTCACGTATTGAATCTCACCAAAGGAAAATAACTCAGTTAATAAATTATTGCTTTTACTAAAAATCCTTATGAATTTTCGAAATGTAATGACTAGAAGAGCTAGTGATAATAATGATCCACACAAAAGAGCTGCATAGCCCAATACCATCATACTTACGTGCATCATTAACCAATGGGATTGGAGAGCAGGTACTAATATTGCGGATTGATGCATTTCAGTTAAAAGACCCGAAGTAGCGAAACCCTGGGTAAAAATAGCACTTGGCGCGGTTATTGCGCTTAAATGGTTTTTTTGTTTTTTAAAATACGGAATCATATGAATAATGGAAAAACCCCACGAAAGAAAAATTAATGATTCATATAAATCGCTTAATGGTAAATGCCCAAAATAAATCCAACGAGTAACTAATAATCCTGTTATGCAGAAAAAAGTAGCTATCATCCCCTTTTCTGATGAATCATATAGTCCTACGATTTCATCGACTAATAAAGTTATCAAATGAATTGTAATTACAATTGAAATGATTGAAAAGGATATATGAGTTAATATACGCTCTAAAGTTGAAAATATCATAAAAATTATTAAAAACGGGGGGCCCTCAATTATAGGAATTGAAATCGGGAATTGAATTCATTATAGGGCTTACTCTTTTAGAAAAAGCCATGCCGCCACTCGGACTCGAACCGAGATGCTCTAGCACTGCTTCCTAAGAGCAGCGTGTCTACCGATTTCACCATAGCGGCTTATTCGAAATCATAATAACCTATTTTTATTCAATCGTCGAGATTGAGGCGGTTAATTCAATATTTTTTTAGGAAACATTCAAATTGATGACTAAAAGTTTGTTTCAAATCGTTTTGTTTATTATTTATTTATTATTTTCATTTTAGGGTATCCGTTTTTTTAACTTAACTAACAACGGAACGGGATTTTTCGTTTCGTAGTTTATTATTCTATGGTCTCCTGAAAATAAAACGGAACGTTTGTAACTAGATAATTTTGACTTCAATCCATGGATAGAACTAAAAAGATAAATTTATTATCGAGTCAAGTCGATGGGGAAGGTGAGAATCCCCATCTTGAAAATGATAAAGCATACCAAAACCAAAGGTGAAACCTTGTGCTTGCGTTTATTCTTTTTTCAAACAAAAGAATACCATTCATTTTTTAAATTCAGTAGACAACCGAATTCTTATTTCTACTAAAAAAACAAAATGAATTCAATTTAATATTGTTATTGATCGGGTTAAAACATTAGAGAATGGAAATCCTTTTTTTATTAAATGAAAATGAAATAGTAATTTAGATTATTTTACTATTATTATTATCTATTCTATTATTATATTAATATTATTTATAATTTTGATAACTTATAAATTTTAGAAAAAAAAAACTTATAAATAAATAAAAAAAATTAGACTATTTTTCGAATTAGACCGATTCAGATTATTTAGTCTATTGGTTTATTATTTATTTGTCACACAAAAAAAACTTTTTGAGCTACCGGTAGAAAGAGATTTCGCTAACGAAAAAGCTTTCAATGCTGCCCAATACCCTTTCCTTTTCCAACTATTTTTACGAATACGTTTTTTTGAACTAGAGGTGCGCTTTTTTGGAACTGCCATTAAAAAATGATAATCGGTTCGTCGGTTGGATGTGAAAGACATCTATTGTTCAAAATCAATTGTTCTTTACTATATCTCTATCTAGTTATTCTCTAAATTACACTCCCAAGGTCTATGGAAAAATCGTCTAAAATATTACTAAGAACAATAAGATCTACTATGCCAAATAGAATAGATTGAAGTTGATAAATTAAAATCAAAAAAATACAAACAAAGGGGGTTGCGTGTTTGCTTTCTTTTTTTGTCATGTTACATTCTTACATGTAATAAAATACATCGAAAGGTTTAAAAAACCAATACCTCTCCTAAAAAAACTTTAATAATTTTTCTTTTTCTATTATATTAATTAAATTGGTCAAGTTCGAAGAAAAAGTACACTTAATTTTCAAACTCGAATGAGCCTAGTAGTTAATCGATTAAAATATACAAAGGACTTTCTAAAAGCCGTTTTATTGGCCCCTCCGTTTTTATTTTACATAAAAAAAGTGTGGGATAGCATTTCCTACAAATAGCTTTTATTGTAATTGTAATGGAAGACAATCAATTAGTTCTAAAATGAATTCGTTAATGATTGGGAATAAAATAACCGAACCAAACTGCAATAAATAGGTTTTGTTTTATGGGAAATAGGTTTTATGGGTCAAGTTATGGTCCCTATGATTCATATAAAATACTGTTTTTGCTTTCATTATTTATCCTTGCTCTATAGATATAAAAAAATTATTTTAATACGTAATAATTAGACCGAAAATGCAATTTTTCGTTTTTATCTTCATAAAAATTTACTTAAAAATTTAAATTTCATATTAACAATTCAATTCAATATTAATAATAAACTTAATAATAAACAAATTAATAATAAACAAAGTACGTATTTCTTTTTCACTCGTAACTTGTTCATATCATTTGACTAACCCTAACTCTTCATCTTCATTTGAAATAGTTGAAGTAGTTTGGAAAGATTCCGAATAATTAAGGCTGGAAAATTCTATATTAAGTTTTATTTTATATATCTTAATTTTTTTTTTATTAATCGATCGCTTTCAAAAGAAAAGAAATAAGAACCGGTGAATCAGAAACAATTAATTAAGATAATTTTTTTTATTTATTTTTTTATGGAATATACATATCAATATTCATGGATCATACCGTTCATTCCACTTCCAGTTCCTATGTTAATAGGAGCAGGGCTTCTACTTTTTCCAACGGCAACCAAAAATCTTCGCCGTATGTGGGCTTTTCCGAGTGTTTTATTATTAAGTATAGTTATGCTTTTTTCAGCCCATTTCTTTATTCAGCAACTAAATAACAATTCTGCCTATCAATCTGTATGGTCTTGGACCATCAATAATGATTTTTCTTTAGAGTTTGGCTACTTGGTTGATCCACTTACTTCTATTATGTCAATATTAATCACAAGTGTTGGCATTATGGTTCTTATTTATAGTGACAATTATATGTCTCATGATCGGGGATATGTGAGATTTTTTGCTTATATGAGTTTTTCCAATACTTCAATGTTAGGATTAGTTACTAGTTCTAATTTAATACAAATTTATATTTTTTGGGAATTAGTTGGAATGTGTTCTTATCTATTAATAGGTTTTTGGTTCACCCGACCCAGTGCGGCGAATGCTTGTCAAAAAGCGTTTGTAACTAATCGTGTCGGGGATTTTGGGTTATTATTAGGAATTTTAGGTTTTTATTGGATAACAGGTAGTTTTGAATTTCGGGATTTGTTTGAAATATTCAATAACTTGGTTTATAATAATGAAGTTAATCCTTTATTTGTTACTTTATGTGCCTTCCTATTATTTTCCGGCGCAGTTGCTAAATCTGCCCAATTTCCCCTTCATGTCTGGTTACCCGATGCCATGGAAGGGCCTACCCCTATTTCGGCTCTTATCCATGCTGCTACCATGGTAGCAGCAGGAATTTTTCTTGTAGCTCGGCTTCTTCCTCTTTTCATAGTTATACCTTACATATTAAATCTAATATCTTTGATAGGTATAATAACATTATTTTTAGGAGCTACTTTAGCTCTTGCTCAAAAAGATATTAAGAGAGGCTTAGCTTATTCTACAATGTCTCAATTGGGTTATATGATGTTAGCTTTAGGTATGGGTTCTTATCGAGCTGCTTTATTTCATTTGATTACTCATGCTTATTCGAAAGCATTGTTGTTTTTAGGATCTGGATCTATTATTCATTCGATGGAAGCCATTGTTGGATATTCTCCAGATAAAAGTCAGAATATGGTTCTTATGGGCGGTTTAAGAAAACATGTACCAATTACAAAAACTTCTTTTTTATTAGGTACACTTTCTCTTTGTGGTATTCCACCTCTTGCTTGTTTTTGGTCCAAAGATGAAATTCTTAATGATAGTTGGTTGTATTCACCGATTTTTGCAATAATAGCTTATTCTACGGCAGGATTAACCGCCTTTTATATGTTTCGGATCTATTTACTTACTTTTGAAGGACATTTAAACGTTTATTTTCAAAATTACAGTGGCAAAAAAAACAGCTCATTCTATTCAATGTCTCTATGGGGTAAAGAAGGACCTAAAATTATGAAAACAAACTTTCGTTTATTCGATTTATTAATGATGAAAAACAACGAAAGGACTGCTTTTTTAAACACATATCGAATTGATAGTAATGAAAATGTAAGAAGCATGGTGCATCCTTTTATTAGTATTACTCATTTTGGCACTAAAAAAACTTTCTCATATCCCCATGAGTCGGACAATACTATGCTATTTCCCATGCTTGTATTGGTTTTATTTACGTTATTCGTTGGGGCCGTAGGAATTCCTTTCTTCAATCAGGAAGGAATGGATTTAGATATATTATCCAAATTGTTAACCCCGTCCATAAACCTTTTACATCAAAATCGAACCCACTCTGTCGATTGGTATGAATTTATCACAAATGCAGTTTTTTCAGTCAGTATAGCTTATTGTGGAATACTTATAGCGTCCTTTTTATATAAGCCTGTTTATTCATCTTTACAAAATTTGAATTTATTTAATTCTTTTGTTAAAAGGACTCCTAATAAAATGCAAGTTTTGGGGGGTAAAATAATAAATGTGATATATGATTGGTCATATAATCGCGGTTACATAGATGTTTTTTATATAATATCCTTAACTAAGGGTATAAGAAGATTAGCTGAACTAACTCATTTTTTTGATAGACGAGTAATCGATGGAATTACGAATGGAGTAGGTATTGCGAGTTTTTTCGTAGGAGAGGGTATCAAATATGCAGGGGGCGGTCGAATTTCTTCTTATCTTTTAGTGTATGTATCTTATGTTTTAATTTTTTTAGTGATTTTTTATTATTTTTTTAATTAAATTATTAAACTAAAAAAAAAACCGGAAGAGATCTTTTTTTTCTTTAAATATTTCTAACTTCGAATTTTCTTGTTCTTGATTCCCATCCAGATAATAAGTTTCATAAACGGGTCTATTTTTAGAGCGTGTCTCTTTAAAGTAGAATTCATCCTTTGTTTTTTCCTTTCCATTCACTCGGATCTCTTCCGTTTCATCGATTTTGTCCGGATCCTCCTTTTCTTCCGAAAAAAGGGAAGGGGAAGGATCTTCTTCGGTGGATTCCTCTTGTTCCTGTTTAGTCCCCTTCGTTTCGGAAGTTGTTTCTATTTCTACATCTGTTTCTTCCTCACTTTCCCCCCTTTCTTCCGTTTCTGAGGTTTCTTTCAGTTTCTTAGTAACAATGGGTGACGGTATTCTGCCTAAATAGTAGACACAGGTAATAAATAAGAGAATACTAAAGATTCGAGCCATAGAATTTCTCAATTCTGACACAAGGTACTTATTCGATCTAATAAGTACATTAGATCTAATAGAATTATTTTGCTGTATCCAGCCTAATACCAATCCAACCCATTTCATGAATAAAATGTGACCAATTAACCAACCAACAAAACTACTTGTTACAAATAACATCTTGTTGTTGCATCGAAACATATAAATGTTGACTAATCTGACTAACATTGAACTTGGTAAAATGAAATGGTTGAATAATTGAAAAATGAGATTATTCAGGAATAAACATTGAATGCTAAGATTACGCATTGAATTTCTGGTAGTAGATCCATAATCAAAAAAGTGTTTGTGATTGTTCCAGAAGAAATGAAACAAAAGATACGGTAGAGCTAGGACAGTTATTGTATGAGGTCT
>JARGGL010000135.1:5000-7500 GCA_029955375.1 Rubus parviflorus | reverse complement strand
AGTAGCGCACAAGCTTTCGCAAATAAATACCCAAGCATTCAGCTCGTCTAAAGCAACCCCGCCGTTGGCGTAGACATCGTCGAAGGCAGCATTTAAGAAACAATTTTTAAGAATTTTTTTTTAAGAAAACAATTTTAGGAATCATTGCCGCTACGCAAGTGCCATCCTCGACATGCCCGTGCATTGGGGAGGTTCAAAACCATCAGCCGTGCACACACAAGCAAAGACTAGGCACTAGAAAAGCGTCTCATCCGTCCCCACCTCGGGTCTAGGGTGAAGAGGCTTCTTCCTCGCATCACGCCCAAGCACCCACCGAGTACTAACTCATTTGCCCTGGGATGGTGTTCAACCAGCAGCGCACAAGCTTTCCCCGATGAAAACTCAAGCATTCAGCTCGTCCGAAGCCCCTTCACCCTCGATCCGAGGTGGGCTCGATGGCTTCGGAGGGGCTGAATGCTTGGGTTTTCATCTACTACTAACTCATTTGCCTTGGGTTGGTGACCAACCCGCAGCGCACAAGCTTTCGCCGATGAAAACCCAAGCATTCAGCCCCTCCGAAGCCACCGTTCCCTCTTGTGGCAACAATGGAGGCTTCATCCTAGCATCGTGCCCAGGCCCCCATCAACTACTAACTCATTTGCCTTGGGTTGGTGTTCAACCCGCAACGCACAAGCTTTCGCCAACGAAAACCCAAGCATTTAGCCTGTCCGAACCCACCATTCTCGCCTCGGGTCTAGGGTGAAGAGGCTTCTTCCTCGCATCACGCCCAAGCACCCATCGACTACTAACTCATTTGCCTTGGGTTGGTGATCAACCCGCAGCGCACAAGCTTTCGCCAATGAAAACCCAAACATTCCGCTCGTCCGAAGCCCCTTCACCCTCGATCCGACATGACAAAGTCTTCACATCTCACCCATGCCCCCGCAAGCCGAAAGCCAACGAAAGCACAAGCAATTTGCTAATCCGATGTCATCCCCTTCGTTAGGCAACCACCACCCATGGTGACGACCACCACCGCCCAAGGCGGTGGTGGCCGCCACCATGGGCGGCCCCCGCAGCACCTCCCGACCCCCCACATGCATCGCTCACAAAAACAACATCCGAGGCAACATATTATCCGAGGCAACATGTTTTTGTGAGCAATGCATGTGTGGGAAGGGGAGGGGCTGTGGGGGGGGAGGGCTGCTTGCTTGCAAGGGGGGGGCAAAATCAAGCAAGCAGTACTCCCCTATAGAGCATATCTGCCAAATTCTCACTTGGCAGGGGGAAACATCAACATGTCCGAGGAGTCATAATGGGCCATAAAATATTCATTATATGGTAAAAAATTGAGATTTTTTGTACACACACTATTATAAATGTAATCTATGTCCAGAAAAAAATTGAGAATTTTCTGGGCTCGGGAAGTATTTTTTTTTATTTTCCAAAGTCGGAAAACTTTGAAAAATTGTAAAAAAAAAACGACTCGAGATTTTTGAGCAAAGTCAATTGGAACACCTTTTAAAAATCATGTTTTAGCATTGGTAAAATTTCAGCACGGGAAAAGTTCAAAAAAAAAGGGGGTTGACATGGTTTGGCACGTTTTTTGGTGCCCGGGGGCGTCTCGGGATGCCTCCTTGTGAACTGCACTTTTCCTTACAACTTTGTCGGGGCTGAAACTTCACCATTGGTAAAAGATGATTTTTAAAAGATGCTCCAACTGACTTTGCTCAAAAAGCTCGACTCGTTTGTGAGTTATGAATTTTTTAGTTTTTCGACTTCGAAAAATCATATCTCACGAACGACTCGAGCTTTTTGAGCAAAGTCAGTTGGAACACCTTTTAAAAATCATGTTTTAGCACTGGTAAAGTTTAAGCCCAGGAAAAGTTTTTTAAAAAAAGGGGTTGGCAAGGTTTGGCACGTTTGGAGGTGCCATGGCATGCCAAAACGTGCCAAAACGTGCCAAACGAGTGCCAAACGAGTGCCAAACCTTGCCAACCCCATTTTCTCTTCAACTTTGCCCGTGCCAAAACTTCACCAATGGTAAAACATGATTTATAAAAGGTGTTCCAACTGACTTTTCTCGAAAATCTCGAATCGTTTATTTGTTATGAATTTTTTAGTTTTCCGACTTTGAAAAATCGTAAAAAATAAACGAGTCGATATTTTTTCGTTCCGTCAGTTCGAGAACTCCTTAAAAATCATAATTTGAGTGTGAGAAGATTTTGGTGCGAAAATAAAAACATGCAATTTTGGCCAAAAATCGTGTGCTATAACCCACAGTTTTGGGTGAAAAACCATGATTTTGAAAAAAAATATTATTTTTGAGAAAAAATATTGGGTTAGACTCAACGGTCATAGAACATCGTTCTTGGGTGAAACCCCATGGTGAGATCGCCAAAAATTGGACGTTAGCCTTGCTAGCATGGGCATGGCCATGGGCATCGTTAGCCTTGCTAGCATGGGCGTGGGCATGGCTGGCCTCGCTAGCATGGGCGTGGGCATGGGTGGCCTCGCTAGC
>JARGGL010000134.1:0-25332 GCA_029955375.1 Rubus parviflorus | reverse complement strand
ATAAAGATCGTATTGATTCTTATCAAAAAAATACAGGATTAACTGAGGCTGTTCAAACAGGCACAGGTCAATTAAATGGCATTCCCGTAGCAATTGGGGTTATGGATTTTCAGTTTATGGGGGGTAGTATGGGATCCGTAGTAGGTGAAAAAATCACACGTTTGGCTGAGTATGCTACCAATAAACTTTTACCTCTTATTCTAGTGTGTGCTTCCGGAGGAGCACGCATGCAAGAAGGAAGTTTGAGCTTGATGCAAATGGCTAAAATATCTTCCGCTTTATATGATTATCAATCAAATAAAAAGTTATTTTATGTCGCAATCCTTACATCCCCTACCACAGGTGGGGTGACGGCTAGTTTTGGTATGTTGGGAGATATCATTATTGCCGAACCCAACGCTTACATTGCATTTGCGGGTAAAAGAGTAATTGAACAAACATTGAATAAGACAGTACCTGAGGATTCACAAGTGGCTGAATATTTATTCCATAAGGGCTTATTCGATCCAATCGTACCACGTAATCCTTTAAAGGGCGTTCTGAGTGAATTATTTCGGCTACATGCTTTCTTTCCTTTGAATCAAACTTAGATTAAGTAGAGCCGTAGAGTAGAGTCTTAATTTAATAATGAATTTAATAATTAATAAAACGGAATCCATTTTTTGAAATGCAAATTCTTAAATTATAAGACAAGAACAAGAAAATAACTAATATTATGAATATTATGAATAATAAAAAGGTGGATTATCATACATATATTTCGTGTAGAAACATGTAGAAAGGTGAATAAGTCCGTTTATTTACATATTTTTTATTTACACATTTATTGAATTTTTTAATAAATATTTATTAAAAAAATACTTATATTAAAACATATACTTATATATTCCTTATTTAAGTATATACTCACTTAGGTATACTTAGTATAATATAATTATTATATATGAATTATAAGATATCTTTATAACAATATAAGGTTAAAATAAAAATATTAATATAAAACAATAAATAAAAATAACAGGTACAAATATTAAATCGAGGTACCCATTCAATGATAACTCTCAACAACTTTCCCTCCATTTTTGTGCCTTTAGTAGGCTTAGTATTTCCGGCAATTGCAATGGTTTCTTTATCTCTTCATGTTCAAAAAAACAAGATTTTTTAGATACTATAGGGACAAATCTTATCCATTTTTTTTTTTCAAAACTGACTTGGATCATAACACCCATATCTATTTAGTAGAATATGGTATAACATGTTGCTTCTTTCGAGCATAAGCTCTTATGTATGTGTAAACATGATATATGGGTAAATGAATTTTTCAAATGGATCGGCATCGGGGAGAATTTCGGAAACGTAAAGTCAATATATCTATATATATGTGGATATCTATAGGAAATCGTATGAAAGAGATGTTATTATTTTAGTTTGGATCTAAGCAATTCGATGAATTATTCTTAAAGGTTCACATCATAGTAGTGCTGGTTGATGAAAGTTACTTCGGAAACAAAAAAAGTAAAATCCAATTTATTTTTGTTATTTTTCCAATTCCAATAAAATGCAACTAGGTCTAGTGATAATATGAGTTGGCGATCAGAACGTATATGGATAGAACTTATAGCGGGATCTCGAAAAATAAGTAATTTCGGCTGGGCCCTTATTCTTTTTTTAGGTTCATTAGGGTTTGTATTGGTTGGAACCTCCAGTTATTTTGGTAGGAATTTTATATCTTTATTTCCTTCTCAGCAAATCCATTTTTTTCCACAAGGGATCGTGATGTCTTTCTATGGGATCGCGGGTCTTTTTATTAGTTCCTACTTGTGGTGCACAATTTCGTGGAATGTAGGTAGTGGTTATGATCGATTCGATATAAAAGAGGGCATAGTGTGTATTTTTCGTTGGGGATTTCCTGGAAAAAACCGTCGCATATTCCTCCGATTCCTTATGAAAGACATTCAGTCCATCAGAATAGAAAATAAAGAGGGTCTTTTTGCTCGTCGGGTCCTTTATATGGAAATCAGAGGCCAGGGGGCCATTCCCTTGACGCGTACTGATGAGAATTTGACTCCACGAGAAATTGAGCAAAAAGCTGCTGAATTGGCCTATTTCTTGCGCGTACCAATTGAAGTATTTTGAAAAAATAAACTGAAGAATTAAGACTTTGCAAGAGGGAAAAAACTCAAGAATCCTCTTTTTTTCTATACCATAACTTAACGGAAGTTTCTTCCGAACGCTTATTCGAGCCAAAGTAAACGTATACGAAACAACCCTAAAACGAAAATTTTTGTGTCCATAATCGAAATATTTGATATTTTTTTTAATAGAACAGGAGTTCTTTCGTCTCGAAATCCGACTAATATTAATTTGAAGTGGACTCTTTCTTATTCTATTTCTGTATTCTTTCTAGATTCAAGGACTAACCACTATACTGCATCACAAATAAAAACTCCGAAATAGATTAATGGGCTAGATGATTTGGAATATAACTTATGCTTGATAGAAATATTAGTATCGTATAGAGTCGACGCATGGGGTGAGTTCATTAAAACTTCCAAAATTCACAGACGAAAAAATGGCAAAAAAGAAAGTATTCATTTCCCTTCTATATCTTGCATCTATAGTATTTTTGCCTTGGTGGATCTCTCTCTCATTTAAAAAAAGTCTGGAATCTTGGATTACTAATTGGTGGAATATTAGGCAATCTGAAATTTTTTTGAATGATATTCAAGAAAAGAGTATTCTAAAAAAATTCATAGACTTAGAGGAACTCCTTCGTTTGGAGGAAATGATAAAGGAATACCCGGAAACGCATTTACAAAAGCTTCGCGTTGAAATCTACAAAGAAACGATCCAATTGATCAAGATGCACAATGAGGATCGTATCCATACAATTTTACACTTCTCGACAAATATAATCTGTTTCGTTATTCTAAGTGGTTATTCTATTTTAGGTAATGAAGAACTTGTTATTCTTAACTCTTGGGTTCAAGAATTCCTATATAACTTAAGCGACACAATAAAAGCTTTTTCTATTCTTTTATTAACTGATTTATGTATAGGATTCCATTCGCCCCACGGTTGGGAATTAATGATTGGCTCTGTCTACAAAGATTTTGGATTTGCTCATAATGATCAAATTATATCCGGTCTTGTTTCTACTTTTCCAGTCATTTTAGATACAATTTTTAAATATTGGATCTTTCGTTATTTAAATCGTGTATCTCCTTCACTTGTAGTGATTTATCATTCAATGAACGACTGAAAAATGATCGACCGACCTAATTAGAATATTTGGTACTTTGTACATAAGCAAAACATTCAAAATTGTACTTAATCTTTCTACCCAGCCAAGGGATTTCTCCAATATTTCAGAAAAATTATTTCATTAAATAACAAAATTATAGATAGGGAACTCTACTAGCGACCTACCTAATTTTATTGTAGAAAATTTCGGGATCAATGATTGGACCATGCAAACTAAAAAAACCTTTTCGTCGATAAAGAAAGAGATTACTCGATCCATTTCCGTATCGCTCATGATAATGATATATATAATAACTCAGGCACCCATTTCAAATGCCTATCCCATTTTTGCACAGCAGGGTTATGAAAATCCACGAGAAGCAACTGGCCGTATTGTATGTGCCAATTGCCATTTAGCTAATAAACCCGTGGATATCGAGGTTCCACAAGCGGTACTTCCGGATACTGTATTTGAAGCAGTTGTTCGAATTCCCTATGATCTGCAAGTGAAACAAGTTCTTGCTAATGGTAAAAAAGGAGCTTTGAATGTAGGGGCTGTTCTTATTTTACCCGAGGGGTTTGAACTAGCCCCCCCCGATCGTATTTCGCCTGAGATTAAAGAAAAGATAGGAAATCTGGCTTTTCAAAGTTACCGCCCTACTAAAAAAAATATTCTTGTGATAGGTCCTGTTCCTGGTCAGAAATATAGTGAAATCACCTTTCCTATTCTTTCCCCGGACCCCGCTACTAAGAAAGATGTTCACTTCTTAAAATATCCCATATATGTAGGCGGGAACAGAGGAAGGGGTCAGATTTATCCCGACGGGAGCAAGAGTAACAATAATGTTTATAATGCTACAGCAGCAGGTATAGTAAGCAAAATCATACGAAAAGAGAAAGGGGGGTACGAAATAACCATAGTGGAGGCATCGGATGGGCGTCAAGTGGTTGATATTATCCCTCCAGGGCCGGAACTTCTTGTTTCCGAGGGCGAATCCATCAAACTTGATCAACCATTAACGAGTAATCCTAATGTGGGCGGATTTGGTCAGGGGGATGCGGAAGTAGTACTTCAAGATCCATTACGTGTCCAAGGCCTTTTGCTCTTCTTGGCATCCGTTATTTTGGCACAAATCTTTTTAGTTCTTAAAAAGAAACAGTTTGAGAAAGTTCAATTGTCCGAAATGAATTTCTAGATCCGCGGATTTTTCAACATCAAGCTCTAAAAAGAAACAAACTCTTGTTGGCAATTATATTATGTAATTGTGTATGATCAAAAAAATTTTGTTTGTTTCTTTTTTTTTCTACCGGATTTCGGGAATTACTTATACCGGTCATGATATGTATATTGTGAAGAAGACTATTTTATTTTACTTATCTATTCTTTGTTTTTTCAATCCAAATCGAAGTGATATGGAATGAATCAGTAGTTTTATATTCGAATAGAATCAAAACAAAAGATAAATAAGCGGAAAATATAAACCAAAGTATAAATGAAAGGAACAAAGGGTTTTATTTTAGGGGGGGGGGGGTTGTTCGTCTCCTAGTCCTTGACACAAGAAAAGGGATTTTCCCCAACCCCTTCTTGTGTCGAATTAATAATGATTCTTGATCCTGTTCGTCAAAAATGACTATTCGTAGTTTCCATTTTTTTCTCGGTTTATCATAACCTTTTTTCGATTTATCATGTTAAGTATAAGTAGTGGACAAACAAAAATATAGGTAAATTTATTGAACAAATACAAATAGAACTTCTTCAAGTTCAATGAACTTCTAAAATAAAAATAGAAAAAAAGGAAATTTTTATTAGATTAAATAGAGTAAGGTTCTATTTTATTAGTATAGAAAGGGTTTGCATGATACCTAATCGATATAAATATATATATAGAACTATATAGAATTGTGAGTCATCCTAAAAAGGGAAATTAAGTGATTACTTCTTTGTTTTAATTTTGAAAGTATTCACAGATACCTTCGAGTAAAAGATGTTCTGAATCAATTAATGAAGTGGATTTTTCAAAAACATTAATCATAAGAAAAAGTGGATTTTTTTTTGAAATATTTATACAAAAAAATATTATGATTATTAAGAACTCAACGGGACCTACCCCCTCTTTCCTTGTCTGATTCGAGGGGGATCCCGTTGAGTTCTTATGCTTTCATGTCTATAACCCAGTTCATCTGGTTATTACAGAGATGAACCTAATCCGGAATATGAACCATAAAAGAAAATACCGAGTAAACCAATCACAACAATACCGGTTACAGTACCTATTATCCAAAGAGGAATCCTTCCAGTAGTATCGGCCATTTGCCCGACTTTCCTCCACATTTTATCAAGTGGTCATGCTAGAGACATAAACAGCCATAGATAATTATGAGATGATATCTTTCCGAATGGGATAAGAGAATTCCTACTATGAAATATATTTAGTATTTATTCTTTTTTTTTTTTAATTAAAGAAATAATTGGAAAATAAAACAGCAAGTACAAAAATGAGTAATAACCCCCAGTAGAGGCTGGTACGATTCAATTCAACACTTTGTTCGTTCGGGTTTGATTGTGTCATAGCTCTATGATTCGGATTAGGTTTATCGTTGGATGAACTGCATTGCTGATATTGACCCTAAAAAAGAAACGGTAGGTACAGCTAGTCCGTGAACAGCTAACCATCGCACTGTAAAAATCGGATAGGTTCTATCTATAGTCATTGGGGCCTCCTAAAAAGATCTACTAAATTCATCGAGTTGTTCCAAAGGATCAAAACGGCCAGTTATTAATGGAATTCCTTGTCGGCTTTCTGTAAAATACTCGTTTGGACGAGGGCTTCCAAATACATCGTAAGCTAAACCAGTGCTGACGAATAACCAACCCGCAATAAATAGGGAAGGTATAGTAATGCTATGAATGACCCAGTATCGAATACTGGTAATAATATCAGCAAAAGAACGTTCTCCTGTGCTTCCAGACATGTTGAGCTCCGCATTTTCTTGTACAGTCGGGGGGGTCGATTCCGTAAAAGATGAAATCAGTAAATGGAAATTCACTGAAAAAAAATCTTTGTGAGATCGTCAATATTGTACCAAGGGTGTCTTTAGAGTATACCGAATCAGTATAGCGATCCTTCTTCTGACACAGCAATGCAATTTCACAATCAGTACCGAAATGAAGTGTTAGATAATTTCTTTCTTCTTTTCTTGTTGCGTATCAATATATAATTTTGTACCATTTAATAAAAAATTACTTATATTACTTACTTATATTACTTATAGTATAAGTCTTTTCTTCATTATTGGCTTTGGACTAGAAACTGAAGATCAGATAAAATTAAAATGTGAATCCGACGGGTTGGTTTCCAATAATTTCTGAAGGAGCTTATCATATTTTCACGATTCAATTAGATGTAACATCTAAAGATATCCTTTTTGTGGTTGTAGAATTTTTTTTTTAGAATTGATTAGTCGCCCAGTACTATATAGTAGATAGTATTCCATGAAAGAAAGAGAACAACGAATAAATAAAAGAATAATCAATATTGGCGATGCACGCATTGTTGTATTAGACCCAAACAAAGGAAAGGGGATCCTTCTTGACCTAATTACAAGGAGGTAGCTTTGGAATATGAAAAGACAAAAAATAAAACCGAGTTTTGATTGATCTGGTCATGTGATACTTTTTTTCTTTTCAATCGCGAGATTATGTGAATGAACCACTACTGAGTTCACTGGGCGTTCGAAAAAAAAAAATGGATTCAATATTTCGATACAATAAAAAACGATCAAAATTCTTTTCCAATTTTATTCCAAAAGAAAGTTTCATTTTTGAATGAAGTTCTAAAAAAAGTTCGTAATTATTACTTTATTTAGCTTTATTTAGATTTAGAATATTCTATATATACATATATTAGTTATATACGTATATTAGTTTATTCAACTCAAGAGTTGACCAAAGAATCTGTTGATTCGAAATTGCGGGATGCGTAAATGTCCCAGACGATGAATTGATTTCTTACTTATGTTACTTGTTACTCTATTTTTGTTAATATCATCTATAATACTTGATGAATCAAAAACTTTCAATTGAACTTATACTTTCAATTGGTTGGTATTTTTGCCTATCCTCGTATCTTTCAAAAATTGAAACTTAGGGAAGTGCTTTCTAAACATATGTAGAAAAAGAACATATTTCATTTAGCCTTTTCATGCCTACTATAACTAGTTATTTCGGTTTTCTACTAGCAGCTTTGACTATAACCTCAGCTCTATTTATCGGTCTGAGCAAGATACGCCTTATTTGAAATGAATTAAATGAACAATTCATAAAAAAACCTTATCTGTGATAGTTCATATATTCTATAGTTCCTTACCGTATCAATTTACAATTCTTGGTCATTGAGATTTATAGTCAATACGGATTACTATTTAAGGATAGATATTACCTCCCCTTTCCCCTCTCAAACAAATTGAAATGATTGAAGTTTTTCTATTTGGAATCGTATTGGGTCTAATTCCTATTACTTTGGCTGGATTATTCGTAACTGCATATTTACAATACAGACGTGGTGATCAGTTGGAACTTTGATTAATTAACATCCCTTTTTTGATTGACCTCCTACTTCCTTTAATTCGCGGGAGGTCAAATTTGGATTGGTTTAATTATTTCGGTGGTAATTTTCGACCTAGCGCGACTAACAAGAACACAGAATCACGCTCTGTAGGATTTGAACCTACGACATCGGGTTTTGGAGACCCACGTTCTACCGAACTGAACTAAGAGCGCTTTAGTATCACAATGAATATTTTATAACCCCAATCCGTCTTGCATATATACTATCATAAAATGAAATATTTTTTGTGTATGTCCAATTTTCTTTTAATCGATCTCAATTGATCCCCCGTTACTGTTCAGAAGATAAGTAATAGGTAGGGATGACAGGATTTGAACCCGTGACATTTTGTACCCAAAACAAACGCGCTACCAAGCTGCGCTACATCCCTTTCAATTGGTCTACAGTGTCATTGTAGAGAATCCCTGCTTTGTTTTCCATATCTTTATTTCCTCCATTGATATACACAAATATCTTGTCATTTCTTCTTTTTGGTCTCATATAATAATATAATTATATTAAAAATAGTAAAAGACTTCTATTATATTTCTATTATATAAAGTATGAAATAAAGTATGAAATAAATATGAGACCCCGTAAAAAAATGAATATTTTTCGAGAATTTCTGGCATAAGGGGCGTATTTGTTTCTTTTAAGATTAAGAAAAGTAATATCTATTTTGCACATTTCAAGTTGTACATTTCAACTTGAATTAGGGATTCCGCGTACAAATACAAGCGGTCGGTCATTAAGTACATATACACATCTGGTTATATATGTATTACCATTATGTATTAGAAATAATAAAGAAAGAGGAGAATTTAAAATGCGAGATCTAAAAACATATCTCTCCGTGGCACCGGTAGTAAGTACTCTATGGTTCGGGTCTTTAGCAGGTTTATTGATAGAGATCAATCGTTTTTTTCCGGATGCGTTGATATTCCCCTTTTTTTCATTCTAGTTATTGATATGGGAGGGGGGGAAGAGGATTAGAGATACAATCAAATATCTGTAACTAATCCCTTCCCTTTTTTTTTTAGAATAGAATATACGTTAGAAAAACAAATAAAGGGATTCCTCCTCCGTGAAACTAGTAACTCGGGCCAGGCTTAAATTAAAATGAAATTAATAAAAAATAGAGTGAAATGTGATGGTTGGGGCAATAATATCATACAAGATACTTAAATGAAAATTAAATGCTGTACCGCAATTTTAAATTATAAATCTAGTAATATAGTTAGAAATCATTATATTACTTATTGCATTATATTACTTATTGTTAGAAATCATTCTATTACTTATTATTAATATATTGTTATTATTACTATATTATTACTATATTCATTTATATTGATTTATTGCAACGAAATCTTTCTTTCATAATTAGATTTCGAGTTACCTGTTTCTTTTTTTTTTTCTTTCTTCTTCCTCGTTTCGGATCGGAAAATTAAAGAATTGAATGAATCAAAAACCAAAGGAGGCTCATGGCCAAGGGTAAAGATGTCCGAGTAACGGTGATTTTGGAATGTACCAGTTGTGTTCGAAATCGTGTTAATAAGGAATCAATGGGCATTTCCAGATATATTACTCAAAAGAATCGACATAATACGCCTAGTCGATTGGAATTGAGAAAATTCTGTCCCTGTTGTTACAAACATACGATTCACGGGGAGATAAAGAAATAGATCTAACCGGTCGCTCGTGTGTCAGTCTTTCGTTCCAAGGAAGATGAAAAATGACATATTATATATATCTAATATATAACAATATATAATATATATTGATTTAAATATAAACAAACCAAATCCTATTTCGATCGGATCAACCGTGATGGAGAATTAAGAAATAGGATCTTTAGGATAAGGAATAAACAAACCATGGATAAATCCAAGCGAATCTTTCTTAAATCCAAGCGATCTTTTCGTAGGCGTTTGCCTCCGATCCAATCGGGGGATCGAATTGATTATAGAAACATGAGTTTAATTAGTCGATTTATTAGCGAACAAGGAAAAATATTATCTAGACGGGTGAATCGATTGACCTTAAAACAACAACGATTAATTACTATTGCTATAAAACAAGCTCGTATTTTATCTCCGTTACCTTTTCTTAATAATGAGAAACAATTTGAAAGAAGCGAGTCAACCGCTAGAACTACTGGTCTTAGAACCAGAAAAAAATAGGCTGACTTTTGAATTGAATCAAAAAACAATTCCAATCCAAACTCAAATGCGGATTGACGCTTTTTTTTTTCTAAAAATAGGAAATCCAGATTTGATTGTCGTGTCGTTCGAAAAAAAAAAAATTGGGGAAGAAGAAGAAATCTTTTTTATTGAACGTGTTTCTTCATTTTCATTTTGACGACTTTTTCATATTTTATCATACTAATTTCTACTCTACCTTCCCAGAGTTCATTTTCCAGGGAACTCCATTTAAACCATTCCAACGGATTCCTTCCACTCTCTTTATTTTATGATCTCATTGGAAATCATATAAAGACAACTCCTATTTAATATAGCTATTTGTGCAAGTATTTTACGATTAAGAAGCAACTGTTTCTTGTACAGATTGTGTATTAATTTACTATAACTAAAGTATACTTTATTGTCTCGAATTACTGCATTTATACGAGTGATCCACAAACGACGAAAATCTCTCTTTTGTCTACCCCTATCCCGATGAGCCGAAACCAAAGCTCTTATTTTCTGTTGAGTAATAGTCCGCGTAAGTCTTGAATGAGCCCCTCGAAAAGTTGATGCAAATAAACGGATTTTTGTTCTACGTCTTCGAGCTATATACCCTCGTTTAATTCTGGTCATTGAATAAATGAAACTTTGATGAATAACTAATTGATTTCCTTTCTTTCAGTTATTCCCTTCCCGTGTCCTAGTCTATTAATAACAAAACGGATTCTTCCAATGTATAAAATAAAAATTCCAATGGCTTTTGCTACTCTAACCTTCCCGACCACGATTTTTTTCTAGGCATTTCACCTCGAAAATCAAAATTGTATTGATACTAGGTAAAACACATAGTAAATAAAAAAGTAAAAAATATAAATGGATTATGGATTATAGTGGGTTCCATCGTTTCTATGGTTACTTCTTAAACGGCGAGGTCCTCTCTATACACCGGAGCCCTTCCTTCATTTAATCAATGTTATTGTTAACTTGTACAGTTCACACTCTTTGGCTCTACCCATAATTATCTAGTACTAGGTCTTTCACAACGAGATCTACTTATACAGTAACGGTATTTAATTATGAAGATTAGCTGAGTAGCTGACCCTGTTAGTCCGTTCTTGCAAGAATAAGGCCTAAATTTTCGACTTTTTAAAATAAGATTTCCCCTGCTTAATGAATACCATTTGATATCAATGGGGAATTCTTTCTCATCTTAAATTTAAAATTGAGGTGATTGGATTTGCACCAACGGGAACCATACATTTGATACCCCAATCGAAGGATAGATCTTTTTTTTTAAGATATTGAATATTCAATGGAGTTCGTCCATTCTATTCTATCCTACTCACAGGTACGGATCGGTGATACTGGATCAATTGTTTTCTTTCTTTTGTCCTAGTCCATGGTCTGAACGAGTCGCACATACACCCTAGTACATGTTCCTCGTCGCTGAGGACATCCTCCAAGAGCGGGGGATTTCGTGACATTTCTGATTGGCTGTCTTGTGTTTCTAATAAGTTGTTTAATAGTTGGCATGTTGAATCATATATATAATGGGCTGGTTTAGATCGACCTTAACCGGATGCTTAGGAATTCTTTTTTTCTATATTTTGAATTTCTATATTAAGAAATTCAATTATTCAATTAATAAATAGAATATTAAATCCGGTAAGAAGATAAAATCCCAAATCACGAATTCGTGTGAAATCCTTGTTCTTTTTCTTTGTTATTCAGTCGCTACAAGATCAACAATTCCATGAGCTTGGGCTTCTGTTGCTGACATAAAAACATCTCTTTCCATGTCTTCGGATACAACCCATAAGGGTTTGCCTGTCCTTTGTGCATAAACCCTTGTGATGGTTTCGCGTAGCTTCAGCAGTTCTTCCGCTTCCAGGATAAATTCTCCCGTCTGTGCCTCATAAAAAGAACTAGCAGGTTGATGGATCATTACCCTGATGATATGATATAATGATATAACATAAAAATGTTTCTTCTATCTCGCATGATGAAAGTGAAAGGTGAGGAGATAAAGAATAATAAAAAAAAAAGATATAATTGAACAACCGTACAGGCATCTTTTGCGCATTGCATACGGCTCTATAATGGAATTCACTTTTTTTACCTTACTTTACTTACATCGAAGAAATATAAAAAAAATTATAGGGTCTATCAGACTCAGGTTGGTAAATGATCCAATAACCACCCTTCCTTTTGTAGTAGTTCAAAAATACTATAAAAATACTATGATGGTTCCGTTGCTTTATATATTTATTTCGTCTGTTATTTAGCAATCCCAAAGTTTCTTTTTTTTTTTTATTTTCAAATAAAAAAAAAGATTTATTTTCTTTCATATTCTTTCATAACATAAATATTGTTAAGATTAAGAGCCCCTGGTGTGAAAATAAAAAAGTTTGTGACGCTGAAATAGGCCTCCCGATAGATTGGCTAAAATCGAAAATACCTTTTATCTCATACTACTCTTTCGATACATAATCTAAGGGTTTTAAAAAAATTTCTCATATCGAATTCGAAGTGCCATGCTATTATTACTTAATATTCATATTTCATATAGTGTGAAGGCATAGTTTTCTTTTTTCTCTCAAATCAAATAAAAAACTCATTGGCGCCGAGCGTGAGGGAATGCTAGACGTTTGGTAATTTCCCCTCCGACAAGAATAAAAGATCCCATCGAAGCGGCTAATCCCATGCATACTGTCTGTATATCTGGTCGCACAAATTGCATAGTATCATAAATAGCTACTCCGGGTATTACCCATCCGCCAGGAGAGTTTATAAACAAATACAGATCTTTGGTATCATCCTCTATGCTGAGATATACCATAAGACCAATAAGTTGATTCGAGATCTCGCTATCAACCCCCTGGCCTAAAAAAAGTAATCTTTCTCGATAAAGTCGGTTGATTGGGATAAAATAGTATCCCTTAGAAACCGTACATGCACCTTTTGATGCATACGGTTCAACAAAAATCATGAAAAAAAGGAATCAATGTGTAGATTCTAGCTTTTTTTTCATAACAGGTTTTTTAACTTATAAAAAGGGACTTTTCTTTCATTTTTCAAGAAAGATGAGTTTTGGCCTGTTTTGTTTATCTAAAAAAAATGACTAAACTTATCTGACTAACTTCTCATTGATGTATTGTTTCATCGAGATACAATCTAAATCGCGATGTAATTTTCTTGTTGCTGACTGGGCTTCTTCAATTTTTTTAGGTTTATGCTCTACTCCGAGTAAAGATCCGCCCGATTTGGATTTGCACATATAGGACAAATGCCCCAATACCACGTCCTTTTTCTACGACTTCCTTTTTTTTTTTTTCAATTTATTTCACGTCTTCCAACAAATATTCAACGCATTCATCATATTACTCGATTGATTAATAGTTTGAGATCACTTCTATTTATATTTAGTATTTCTATTTAGAAATATATAAATAAATAGAAATAACTAAAATATGATAAATATGATATTAAGTCGTAATCCTAAATATATTTATTACCAATTGGTTTTCTTTCTAAACGGAGCCTGGATACTTCATTTGATTGGTCTAACCAAGCCAACCATAAATTATTCTAATTGATAATATTAATCCGTATACCCTCCCTAAAAAATGGATCTAATTGCACTTCACGCTCCAAATTTTTGATAATTGAATCAATCTTTCTTGGGCGAAAGAGGGGATATCTCGATCGGGGAAGAGAACGGGGAAATACCATATGCCCAATATATCTGACAAGTCGCACTATACGTCAATCCACAATGCATCTTCCTCTCCAGGACTTCGAAAAGGTACTCTTGGAACACCAATAGGCATTAAATAAAAGAAAAATTAAGTACTATATCTCACTTTGATGTGAAAGCGTAACAGTGGGTTTAGTGGCCTAATATAATACTATTGATTTTATATCCTATTTTATTATCCTATTTTATCCCTAGATTGACTAAGTTCATAAAAAAAGAAGACAAAATGAATAAAGGAAAATTCTTACAAATAAGTCCTTTGAATGATGAACAAATATATATACATTCACTCATATAAAATGGTACCAACCCCCTTACCATTGCGTATTGGTACTTATCGGGTGTAGAATAGATCTGCTTCTTTTTGTTCCTACGAACAAAATAGTTTCGTTATTACTAAAAGTAATTATTACGAAAAGCATCAAACAAATATTAATCCTTTCCCCAAGAGAATCCCCTAAAAAAGGGGTCCATAGCATAGTTTTCTCCAATGCAATAAAGTTACATTGTGTCTATTTTTCGTTGATAAAGGGGTATTTCCATGGGTTTGCCTTGGTATCGTGTTCATACCGTCGTATTGAATGATCCCGGTCGTTTGATTTCTGTCCATATAATGCATACAGCTCTGGTTGCTGGTTGGGCCGGTTCGATGGCTCTATACGAATTAGCCGTTTTTGATCCCTCTGACCCTGTTCTTGATCCAATGTGGAGACAGGGTATGTTCGTTATACCCTTCATGACTCGTTTAGGAATAACGAATTCATGGGGCGGTTGGAGTATTACAGGGGGGACTGTAACGAATCCGGGTATTTGGAGTTACGAAGGTGTGGCCGGGGCACATATTGTGTTTTCTGGCTTGTGTTTTTTGGCAGCTATCTGGCATTGGGTGTATTGGGATCTAGAAATATTTACTGATGAACGTACAGGAAAACCCTCTTTGGATTTGCCTAAGATCTTTGGAATTCATTTATTTCTCTCAGGGGTGGCTTGCTTTGGTTTTGGTGCATTTCATGTAACAGGATTGTATGGTCCTGGAATATGGGTGTCCGATCCTTATGGACTAACCGGAAGGGTACAAGCCGTAAATCCAGCGTGGGGTGTGGAGGGTTTTGATCCTTTTGTTCCGGGAGGAATAGCTTCTCATCATATTGCAGCAGGGACCTTAGGCATATTGGCGGGTCTATTCCATCTTAGTGTTCGTCCACCCCAACGTCTATACAAAGGATTACGTATGGGAAATATTGAAACCGTCCTTTCCAGTAGTATTGCCGCTGTCTTTTTTGCAGCTTTTGTAGTTGCTGGAACTATGTGGTATGGTTCAGCAACTACCCCGATTGAATTGTTTGGTCCCACGCGCTATCAATGGGATCAAGGATACTTCCAACAAGAAATATATCGAAGAATTGGTGCTGGCTTAGCCGAAAATCAAAGTTTATCCGAAGCTTGGTCTAAAATTCCTGAAAAACTAGCTTTTTATGATTACATCGGCAATAATCCGGCAAAAGGGGGATTATTCAGAGCGGGCTCAATGGACAACGGGGATGGAATAGCCGTTGGGTGGTTAGGACATCCTATCTTTAGAGATAAAGAGGGGCGTGAACTTTTTGTACGTCGTATGCCGACGTTTTTTGAAACATTTCCGGTTGTTTTGGTCGACGGGGACGGAATTGTTAGAGCTGATGTTCCTTTTAGAAGGGCAGAATCCAAATATAGTGTCGAACAAGTAGGCGTAACTGTTGAGTTCTATGGCGGCGAACTGAACGGAGTCAGTTATAGCGATCCCGCTACTGTGAAAAAATATGCTAGACGTGCTCAATTGGGTGAAATTTTTGAATTAGACCGTGCTACTTTGAAATCCGATGGTGTTTTTCGTAGCAGTCCAAGGGGTTGGTTTACCTTTGGGCATGCTTCGTTTGCTTTGCTCTTCTTCTTCGGACACATTTGGCATGGTGCTAGAACCCTGTTTAGAGATGTTTTTGCTGGTATTGATCCGGATTTAGATGCTCAAGTGGAATTTGGAACATTCCAAAAACTTGGAGATCCAACTACAAGAAGACAGGTAGTTTGATACAATATTGCTTTGTTACTTTTCGTTTTTAGTTTATTTGACTGACTATAGGGTTGGGGTACCGGATAAATCTTGATTTGACATTTGACTCGCTGCCTTTTCTTTGACTTTTGTTCTTTCTTTATCCGGGAGACGATCCCAAATAAACAGGTATGGAAGCTATAATTGTAAACCACGATCGAATCTATGGAAGCATTGGTTTATACATTCCTTTTAGTCTCAACTCTAGGAATAATTTTTTTCGCTATCTTTTTTCGCGAACCGCCTAAAGTTCCAACTAAAAAGTAAAAAGGTGAAATAATTTTTCATTATCTCAATTGAAAGTAATAATCCTCCCACTATTGGGAGGATCATTACTTCAACTAGTCCCCGTGTTCCTCGAATGGATCTCTTAGTTGTTGAGAGGGTTGCCCAAACGCAGTATATAAGGCGTACCCAGTAAAACTTACAAGTAAACCAGATAAAAAGATGGCAACTAGGGTTGCTGTTTCCATTATTATATAGTTTTAAGACATTATATAGTTTTAAGACCACAATGGATCTATGATAAGATCATTTATTTACAACGGAATGGTATACAAAGTCAACAGATCTTAATGAATATAAAATATTATGGCTACACAAACCGTTGAGGGTAGTTCTAGATCTGGCCGCCCAAAACGAACTAATGCCGGAAGTTTATTGAAACCATTGAATTCAGAATATGGTAAAGTAGCTCCTGGTTGGGGAACTACTCCTTTGATGGGTCTCGCAATGGCTCTATTTGCAGTATTTCTATCTATTATTTTGGAGATTTATAATTCTTCCATTTTATTGGATGGAATTTCAATGAATTAGATTCACAAGAACCATTAACTAGCTTTTTCAATACAAAGTGAAGCATTTAGTTTTCTGATTTTTATCCCATTCTATTTTGGTAGTTCGACCGTGGAATTTCTTTTTTTCTGTATTTCCGGAATATGAGTGTGTGACTTGGTATAATTGATCCTATGGCTAGTACAGAGAATGGGTCTGTCATCTTGATAGAGATGGTTTTACTTCGTCGGATATTCATTTTAGTATCTGGAGCACGGAATATATAAAATAGATTACAAAGTATTAGAACTATGATTCATACTTAATAGTCAGACCTCGCGGCCGGACTCCAAAAAATTTTTCAAAGAGTTAGAAGTTATAAATAGAAAGATTTTTATTCTTTCAAACTTCCGTTTATGCTTATTTTGATCAAAGAACAAGGATTTCTTTGGATTTTTAGTCATTATATCTAGTCATTGAATAAGTGATGATCCAACGGTTCTTACTCAGGGAATTTTGGGACTTAGTTTGAGGAGGTTTTATTGAATCATCGTGGTTCTAGTATGAATCTGAGGTTTTAATCGATTCATAGGGTCTTAACAAGAGAATTCCTATCAATAATAAAAAAATAAAAAAAAAACAGCAGTAAAGCCGCATTACACATAAATAACAACAAAGAAAATAGGTAAATAGAAGATTCAAGAGGCCTATAACGATCAATATAGAGACGAATGAGCCGACTTGATTTTTTGGCATTATAACCACAAGGAATAGTTTTCGGGTTTTTATTCTTTCATATCTTCAGAAAAAATGGAATCATAGAATTAATAAATTTAAAACTTTCTATTCCACACATCCGTTAGAACTAGTATTGGGGTGTTTCTGTTTGAGCCGTACGAGATGAAATTTTCATATACGGTTCTCGGGGGGGGTCTCCTCGGTTTACCTATCTCAATAAAATCTATGATTGGTTCGAAGAACGTCTTGAGATTCAGGCAATTGCAGATGATATAACTAGTAAATATGTTCCTCCTCACGTCAACATATTTTATTGTCTAGGAGGAATTACGCTTACTTGTTTTTTAGTACAAGTAGCTACGGGGTTTGCTATGACTTTTTATTATCGTCCGACCGTTACAGAGGCTTTTGCTTCTGTTCAATATATAATGACTGAAGCTAACTTTGGTTGGTTAATCCGATCAGTTCATCGATGGTCGGCAAGTATGATGGTCCTAATGATGATTCTGCACGTATTTCGTGTGTATCTCACCGGTGGTTTTAAAAAACCTCGTGAATTGACTTGGGTTACGGGCGTGGTTTTGGGTGTATTGACCGCATCTTTTGGTGTAACTGGTTATTCCTTACCTTGGGACCAAATTGGTTATTGGGCAGTAAAAATTGTAACGGGTGTGCCTGACGCTATTCCTATAATAGGATCGCCCCTGGTAGAGTTATTACGCGGAAGTGCTAGTGTGGGACAATCCACTTTGACTCGTTTTTATAGTTTACACACTTTTGTATTACCTCTTCTTACTGCCGTATTTATGTTAATGCACTTCCCAATGATACGTAAACAAGGTATTTCGGGCCCTTTATAAGGAAGACTCTATACCATTAATATAAGGAAGACTCTATACCATTAATATTTTGAATCAATCATTTATCACTTGGGGTAGGAAGAATAGTATTTCATTGCTACAAATATGGATTATTGAAAAAAATAAGACATGTATTTGGATATTTCTCTTCAACTCTACAAAAATATATATTTTTGACACTTATAGTTGATAGTTGAAGCGGATTCTCCGAAGATAAAATGGATTATGGGAGTGTGTGACTTGAACTATTGATCGGGCCGTGCAGATATATGCCTTTATCTGCCACATTTGAATTTACAACAAAAATGTGTCTTTGTTCCAACCACCGCGTAAGCCCCATACAGAGGATAGGCTGGTTCGTTTGAAGAGAATCCTTTCTATGATCAGACCCGATCGTGTCGTATATGATACGAACTGGCTCCGTAAGATCCAGTAGAATAAGTGATTGGCATAATCCAGATTATGCTTTATCTATTTCACTTACTAAATAGTATAGAAATGTATTCATTTCCTCTGCATTGACTCGATTTATGTATGATACTATCGGAGTGAAACAAGGGATCTAAAGAAGAACAGAGGCTCGACTATATTAGTAACAAGTAAATCCTTTGTATGTAAAAAGCCTCGATAGGGGGATAAAGGCCAATTGCAAGGTCTGAGACGACCCATAAAGCACTTGATTATAATCAACGTTGTAAGCCTACTTGGGTATTGAGCATTTATCTGTAAGGCCCGAATTCCTTGCAATGGGTAGTTGTTGCACCTGCGAAAAAGGGAATCTGATAAATTTTTTCTTACATAGAATCATTCATATATGTGTGGATAACATATCCATTTTTTTATATGGATCCATTTGGTTCGGTTGATTCATGCTCGAGCTGGATGATGAAAAATTATCATGTCCGGTTCTTTCGGGGGATGGATCTAGAATAATTCACCTATCCTAATAACAAAAAAACCTGACTTGAACGATCCTGTGTTAAGAGCTAAATTGGCTAAAGGGATGGGTCATAATTATTATGGAGAACCCGCATGGCCAAACGATCTTTTATATATTTTTCCAGTAGTAATTTTAGGTACTATTGCATGTAACGTAGGCTTAGCGGTTTTAGAACCATCAATGATTGGTGAACCCGCGGATCCATTTGCAACTCCTTTGGAAATATTGCCTGAATGGTATTTCTTTCCCGTATTTCAAATACTTCGTACAGTGCCAAATAAGTTATTGGGGGTTCTTTTAATGGTTTCAGTACCCGCGGGATTATTAACAGTCCCTTTTTTGGAGAATGTTAATAAATTCCAAAATCCATTTCGCCGTCCCGTAGCGACAACTGTTTTTTTGATTGGTACTGCAGTAGCTCTTTGGTTGGGTATTGGAGCAACACTGCCTATTGATAAGTCCCTAACTTTAGGTCTTTTTTAAATTGATTTAATTGTTAAATAAAAAAAAAAAATAGATTACGACGTGTGTATCTAGGGAATCGTCGCTTCAAAGTGAATTTTCCCTAGATACATCTATTCAATTTAATTTTGGACCTATTCCGAATATATGGATTGTGCTAAAGATTTAAAACAAATTTTTATCTTTTTAGGCAAAACCTTAGAAAAAAAATAAAAAAAAAAAACGCATTTTAAATTATTCGAAATTCTTTTTTATTTCGAGAATGTTCAATATATGCTTTACATCTTCTATGCGAAAATGTTTAATTTTCATAAGATCTTCTTGACTGTTATTCAAAAGGTCCAATAATGTATGTATATTGGACCTTTTGAGGCAATTATAGACCCTGGGGGGCAATTCTGATTGGTCAATAAAAATATATTTCAATGCGATTTCTTTTTTACTTTTCCTTGGATTAGCCAATTTACCATGAAAAGTAAAAAGGGGTAAAGTAACTTTGTGTTGATTGTTTTCGAAATGTAAGTTTTCTTCTTCTGCATGTAAAAAGGGAATAAATAAATCAATCAAATTCCGAGAGGCTTCATGAAGTGCTTCTTTAGGAGTTAAACTTCCATTTGTCCATATTTCGATAAAAAGTATCTCTTGTTTTTCATTCCCATTCACATAAGAATGAATACTATGATTCGCATTTCGAACGGGCATGAATACAGCATCTATAGGATAACTGCCGTCTTGAAAGTTATTTGGCGTTTTTATACGATATCCACGATTCCTCTCGATTTGTAATTCAATACACAAATTAATTGGTTCTGTTAGATTAGCTATATGCTGTGTATTATCAACGATTTCCACAGAGGGTGGTAAAATAATGTCTTGAGCAGTTACATATCCAGGACCCTTGACACAAATAGACGCGTTACGAGTTCCATACAGATTACTTCTCAATACAATTTCTTTCAAATTCATTAAAATTTCATGTACAGATTCTTGAATACCTACGATGGTAGAATATTCATGTGGTATTTTCTCAGATTTTGCACGTGTAATACATGTTCCTTCTATTTCTCCGAGTAAGGCTCTTCGCATCGCGATGCCGATTGTATCGGCTTGGCCTTTCATAAGTGGGGCCAGAATAAAGCGTCCATAATAAAGACGCTTACTGTCTGCTCTTGATTCAACACACTTCCACTGTAGTGTCCGAGTAGATACTGTTACTTTCTCTCGAACCATAGTAATATTATTTGATCAAATCATTGAATTATTTATTTCTCTTGAAATCTCTTCAATGTTTACACACGTCTTTTTTTGGGGGGCCTACAGCCATTATGTGGCATAGGGGTTACATCCCGTATGAAACTTAATAGTATGCCACTTCTACGAATAGCTCTTAATGCCGCATCTCTCCCGAGACCCGGGCCCTTTATCATGACTTCTGCTCGTTGCATACCTTGATCCACCACTGTCCGAATAGCATTTCCCGCTGCGGTTTGGGCGGCAAATGGTGTCCCTCTTCTTGTACCCTTGAATCCACAAGTCCCGGCGGAGGACCAAGAAATTACTCGACCTCGTACATCTGTAACAGTCACAATGGTATTGTTGAAACTTGCTTGAACATGAATAACTCCCTTTGGTATTCTACGCGCATTCTTACGTGAACCAATACGTCTATTTCTACGTGAACCAATTTTTGGTATAGGTTTTGCCATATTTTATCATCTCATAAATATAAGTCAGAGATATATGGATATATCCATTTCATGTCAAAACAGATCCTGGTTTTTTACTGATTTTTTTGTACATCTGTACATCAGGTCCTTTAGATTTCGGGAGTCCTTTTTGTTTTAGAAAGATTATCCTTGTCTTTGTTTATGTCTCGGGTTGGAACAAATTACTATAATTCGTCCCCGCCTACGGATCAATCGACATTTTTCACAAATTTTACGAACGGAGGCCCTTATTTTCATATTTGTCACTCCTTTTCTTAATTCTGAATCTACTTAATTGGAAGAAAATAAGTTTCTTAAAATCTTTAACTTCGAATTGTATCCCCACGAAAGAATGTTGAAATTGAAAAAACCACCTAATTATGTGAGTCTTTACTTTAGAGTATACAAATTATATGTCCTTTAGTTGAATCATAAGAACTTACCACAATTTTGATTCTATTTACTGGTAGTATACGTATAAAATTACGTTGAACCCTTCCCGAAGCAAAACCCAGAATCAGATTTTCATTATCTAAACGAACTCGAAACATACATACCATTGGGACGTAGTTCAGTAATTAAAACCTCGCGAATCTTTTTTTTCTTTCATTCCAGGGAAAACGGCTTTGAAGTATCAACGAATCTAAGAGGCATAGTATTAGAAACCTACCCTTTACCTTTTTTTTCACAAAACAAATAGGCAAGTTCCGCATATAATTCGGCTATCAGAAAGATTACCATATATAACACAAAATTTCTCCGCCGATTCCTTCTATTCGAGCCTCTCGGTCTGTCATTATACCTCGAGAAGTAGAAAGAATTACAATCCCCATTCCGCCTAAAATTCTCGGAATTCGTTGATAGTTAGAATAGATTCGTAGGCCAGGCCGGCTGATCCGTTTTAAATTTAAAACAGTTCTATACGCTCCTTTCCTATTTCTCCTATGTCGTAGGGTTAAAACTAAAAAATATTTATTGCTTTCTTGATGTTTTCTCACGTTTTCAATAAAACCTTCTCGTAAAAGGATTTTAACAATATTTTCAGTGATGTTAGTAGATGGTATTCGAACTGTTCTTTTTTCATTCATGTCAGCATTTCGTATAGAAGTTATTATGTCAGCAATAGTGTCTTTACTCATGATAAACTAAGATTATTGTTGCCCCCGAATTTTGATATAATCAACATGCTCTTTTTCTTTTTTTCTGAATTCATAAATATTTATGAATTTTTAAAGGTATATACGTGATATATAAACAATCTACTAATTAAATTAATCTATTTCATTCAAATACTATAAACTACGTCACGGTCTTCCCTTATAATACTTCAGGTGCTAATGAAACGATTTTAGTGAAATTTAACTGTCTTAATTCCCGGGGGATCGCGCCAAAAATCCGGGTTCCTTTTGGATTTCCTTCTTGATCAATAACAACTGCAGCATTGTCATCATATCGTATTATCATACCGTTGTCGCGTTTGAGTTCTTTACAAGTACGTACAATTACAGCTCGGATCACTTCTGATCTTTCTAGAGGTGTATTTGGTACTGCTTCTTTGATTACAGCAACAATAACGTCACCAATATGAGCATATCGTCGATTACTAGCTCCTATGATTCGAATACACATCAATTTTCGGGCCCCGCTGTTATCCGCTACATTCAAATGGGTTTGAGGTTGAATCATATCGTTTTTTTTTTGTCTTTTTCAATGTAAAGGGTGAAATAAAAAAAAAAAAAGAAATATTGTTTGTTCAAAACAAAACAAGAAACCTGCAATTGTTTTTTTATCCAAAAAACGATTTCCTTTGGTTCTTCCTATCCTATACCGAAAGAATGAATTGGGTTCGTATAGGCATTTTGGATGCCGCTATTGAAATAGCTCTTCTGGCTATATTTTCTGCTACTCCGCTCATTTCATAAAGTATTCTGCCGGGTTTAACAACAGCTACCCAATATTCGGGAGATCCTTTCCCCGAACCCATACGTGTTTCTGTAGGTCTTACTGTAACAGGTTTGTCTGGAAATATACGTACCCATATTTTTCCACCGCGGCGTGCATTTCGTGTCATTGCTCGCCGACCCGCTTCTATTTGTCTAGATGTGATCCAAGCGGGTTCAAGCGCTTGAAGAGCATATCTACCAAAGCAAATACGATTACCTCGATAAGATATTCCTTTCATTCTTCCTCTATGTTGTTTACGGAATCTGGTTCTTTTGGGGTTATAGTTGATGGTTGTTTATCAATTCCACCCATCTCTACTACAGAACCGGACATGAGAGTTTCTTCTCATCCAGCTCCTCGCGAATTAAACGATTAAAAAATAATATACGTGGTGAATAATATACTGAATCGGGGGATTCTTTGAAATTTCATTTAATAGAATTTTTTTTTTATCTTTTGATATATAATTAAACACGTATTCTATTTATAGATAATGTCGTTTAGGTATAACGTTATAATGAATCTTTATTTTGTTTTGCTTTTTATTATCCTATCAAATTGACTCAAATTTATAAAAAAAACTTCGCGGGCGAATATTTACTCTTTCAACATTCAGTTGTAAGATTAGTCTATGACATGACCTTTCAAAAAAAAATGAATTGGTTTCTGGTTCGTTCCGCCATCCTACCCAATGAATCATTAGGATTCGTTTTCAATAGAATCTTATGCATTCACAGGTTCTGTCGTTCCCACCACCTCTCGAGTAATGGTTAGGTCTGAATTTTACAATGGAGCCCCTAATTTGTTTTTGAGTCAACCTTCTCAGTCTTTATTGGCTCGGGGCTCTTGATTTTTGGTTCTATCCACGTATTTGTCTAATTATGGATCAATTCAGTATTGATGCTTTATTACATTCCCTTTTATGAGATGACTCATAGACCGTACATATTGGAATCATATATCGTTGATATTCTTTTTCTATCTTTCTCTCGCCTTTCCATTTATCTGTATACTTTTCTTTTTTGTTTATGCAAAAAAGATTTCAGTTGCTACAATGATATGACTTATATATCATATTTTGACTGGTTCTTTCTTTATATCCAGATAATGCGAAGCGATGAGTTGGTTATTAGTTCTATAGTTATTAGTTCGTACTATGGGTTGTTCCATTTTTTTGAATCCTAATCCTAAAAAAACCAACGAGTCACACACTAAGCATAGCAATTATATCAAACGATTAATCGAATTTTTATTCAACCTTATAGAATTGTTCATTTTTTTTTATCACTAAATAGAACTAAATACAAGTCAAGTAAATGCTTATTATTCCTCGTCTACAAATATCCAAATTTTGATACCTAATACCCCATAGATAGTTCGAACTGCGTAGGAACAATAATCTATTTTGGCTCGAATGGTTTGTAGAGGAACCCTACCTTCTCTGATCCATTCGACACGTGCAATTTCTTTTCCGTCGATACGCCCTGCAATTTGTACTTGAATTCCTTTTGTACCTGCCTGTTCAGTTAATTCAATAGCTTTTTTCATTGCTTTGCGAAATGAAACTCTATTCTTTAATTGTCCGGCTATAAATTCTGCAAGAATATTGGGGTGCCCATAAGGGTTTACAATTCTTGTAATAGCAATGTTGAGTTTTCGGTTTACACAATTGAGTTCTTTTTGTACATTGAACTGTAATTCTTCTATTTTTCGAGTCCTATCTTCTATTAATAACTTGGGGAATCCCATATAGATTATGACCTGAATCAAATCGATTCTTTTTTGAATCTCTATACGTGCAATTCCCTCGACATTAGAGGATATTTTCAGATTTTTTTGTACATAATTTTTGATACAATCTCGTATTTTTTGATCTTCTTGTAGATCTTCGGAATAATTTTTTGGTTGTGCAAACCAAAGAGAATGATGACCTTGGGTTGCACCAAGTCTGAAACCAAGTGGATTTATTTTTTGTCCCATAGTCCCCCACTACTATATATATCGTGAAACGTCATATCTGTGTGTT
>JARGGL010000133.1:0-25483 GCA_029955375.1 Rubus parviflorus | reverse complement strand
CGTCCAAAGGAAGTTGACGAAGAGCTGTTGGGAGCTGAAATTCCCTACTTAAGTGCAATAGGTACTTAGCTCAATGTACTTGACCAGATATTGCATTCTCAGTGAATTTGTTAGCTAGTTTTAGCTCAGAACCAATGCAGTGCCATTGGAATGGTATCAAGAACATATTTCAGGCCATCTTTGAGGAGCATGTGAAAAACATTAGAATGCGGAGACTTTCTAAGCTCTCTTGATTGATGTACGGATCAGGGGGAGGTGTAGACTTAAGGGAGAGTCTAAACACACACATGTTATCATCAAATGTAATAGGTGCGTTGTGCTCTTTTCCCCTTCGACCAAGTTTTATTTTTCCCACTGGGTTTTGTTACTTGGCAAGGTTTTAACGAGGCAACGATTTATGCACCATTTTGTCTTTGACTTGGCACAAGGGGGAGTGTTGAAGGAAAAACGCATTTAGTGTGCCTTCGTCAAAGTAATTGACGATAGGTAATTAGGGGTTTATTTGTAATTTGTTTACCTTGTAATTGTTACCCTATATAAAGGGAATTATCAATGAAATGAGTAGACACATTTTCCCATTTTACTGTTACAGGGTGACTATTCATTGGTCAGATGTTACTATTCATTGTCAGAAAGGTTAATTGCAAAATACACTCCATGGGCGACGGACAGAATTTTTGGTGGCTAAATATCATTAGAGCCTGTACATCCAGTGTCGGATAGGATTTTAGCGGCTAAAGGCCAATAGCCACTGCTAGCAGTGGCTAATAGAGTCAATAGGGATGGATTCTCGGTGGTGGCTATAGCCCCCTTTTCTAGTAGTGCTCGGTGAAAAACAATGAAATGCATATGCATGTTTTTATCTGAGAACCATGAGATCATATTGAGCCTTTTCTTGAACTTAGGCCTTTAGACTTTATTTCCACTGGCCTGACTATTTAGTCAAAGGCTGTGTTTTGTTCAAAAAAGGATTGCCAATATCTTTATACTTACATGTTTTATGTACTTGCATGTTATTGTTGCTGGTTACGTAGATATTCAAGAGCAGAGAAGACTTGGTACAATGGGCATGTAAAGTTGGGATGTTGAATGGTTTTGTTATTGTGACGTTAAGATCTGACAATGGAAAAGGCAATAAGAGACCTAGAGTTGCATTGGGTTGTGAGAGAAGTGGAGAACCTGATAGTCGAAGTTGTACAGAAAAAAAGATAAAGAATAGAAAACATACGGGAACAAAGAAGTGTGGTTGTCCTTTCCAATTAAAGGGCAAAAAGCTAGCCACCGATGATGATTGGGAGTTGATAGTGGTTGTTGGGGTGCATAATCATGCAGCAGGGTACTCAGAGGATCAGGGTCATTCGTTTGCTGGTAGATTATCTCAAGAGGAGAGATTGTTGTTGATGGAAATGTCTAAGAAGTTACTGAGGCCTCAGGAGATTTTAGCTAGATTGAAACAGGAGAATGCACATAGTAAATCCACACTTCGGACGATATACAATGCACTTCAACGTATGAAGCCTCAAGAGAAGCTTGAGATGGATAAGTTTGAGATGCAACAATTGATCAGTAAGATGTTTGAGTATAATTACATCATGCGGCATAGGAGTTGTCCCAAAACGGACAATGTGATGGACATTTTTGGAACACACCCCACTAGCTTGGGCTTGTTACGTGCATTTCCACGTGTTTTGATATTGCATTGCACATATGAGACCGAGAGGTATTGCATGTTAGAGATTGTTGGAGTTACATAAACTGATATGGCGTTTTCTGTAGGTTTTGTATTCCTTTCATTGGGAAGGAGAGATAATTACGTATGGGCATTAAATACATTGAGGGGTTTTATGGATGGTATTGCTATGCCTGATGTTATTGTGACAGACAAAGATGTGGCTTTGATGAAAGCCGTTAGAGATGTGTTTAGTACGGCTAAATTGTTTCTGAATACATGGTACATTAAAGACAAAGTTGTAGACTATTGCAATGAGATGTATCATTCAGATGCTAATTTGGTTTCGTTTATAAGGAAGTGGGATGTATTGGTAGCTTCCGCCACTATAGATGAATTTGAACATGAGTTGCTGCAATTACGCGATGAATTTAGTATGTATCCCAAGGCACTTGAGTATGTGAAAGACACTTGGTTGAACACATACAAGGGAAGCTTCGTTGCAGCATGGACAGATAAATTTATGCACTTTGGTAACACAACTAGTGACAGGTATGCTAAGTATACTGCTATACACGTAGATTTTAATTACTCATTTTGTTTAAGTTTAACTGTTGCATTTGAACCTTTATGGCTTAAGCAGGGACTATACTACTTTCCATAAAGAGTTGAAGTATTTTTTTTGGACTTCAACTTTGGAAAAAAAGAGACGGATTCTACGAGACCAAGAAGCTTTGGGAAGATTTGGAAAAGGATACATGCTGGGCTTGAGGTGGAGCACAATGAAATCAAGGCTTCATTAGAGAAATGTTTAACAGTGGAAAACACAAATGATTTTTGGATTCCAGAGTTCAAAGAGCTTCGTGGGGTTGTTTCCATTAGGGCATTGGAAATACTTGAGGAGACCATGCTAGCCCATGAGAGTGGTATTAAATGTATTTGCAGTTGTACCTTACCACGTACCCATGGGTTACCATGTGCTCATGAGATTGCAAAGTATAAGAGGGAATGTCGACCTATTCCACTTGCTTGCATTGATTCTTATTGGAGGAAACTGGACATTGAACCTTTAAGAAAGACTACTAAGTCTGGTGTGGATGAGAGGTTGAAACGGCGTAGGCTGAGTAACAATATGAATACTTCTACTCATTCTGCTCCACCCTCAACAGAGATTGTGGAATCTGCACAACGCAATTCACCTCCTAATGGTCCTCCTTTACTGCATTTTAAACAAGTGAGGCAACCGGAAGAGAAGGTAAAATATATAAAAATTTAATCCAGATGATCGATATTATCTCTTCTTTTTGGAAACTAGATGATATTATCTCTTCACCTTCGAAGTAATCTTGTATAACTATTTGTTTTCAGGTATTCTTGCCACCAGGTCAGCCCGTGCCTCCTATGGCAAGAGAATGGGAAGGCAACCATTTACATTTTTCCACAGAATGGGCCACCCCAGAGACTGCTTGCATAGAAGATTACAAATCTTATATACTCCATTTAAAACAAGAGAGGCAACCAAATGACAAGGTAATATATATACAGACTGCTTGCATAGAAGATTACAAATCTTATATATATACTCCATTTAAAACAGAGGCAACCGAATGACAAGGCAATATCTGTGTGTGTACCCCTATTTCCATAGCCATGGTATGATAATCTTCACCTTTGTAATAACCTCGTATAATAATTTGTGATCAGGTGTATCAGAGCAGGTTAAGTAAGTTTGTAGATGCATGTCCAGTTGGGCTGAGGCCATATGTCCTTGATGTAAAAGATGTGGCAAGCGATGGTCATTGCGGTTTCAGAGCTATTGCATCATGTTTAGGTTATAGTAATGAGCATGGATGGTTTAAAGTGCGAAAGGATTTGATAAATGAGCTAAAGTTTAATAAAGTGCACTATGCTCAACTTTATAGATCAGATCAAAGGGTTAATGAGCTTCTTCATGCACTGGACTATTTTGACAGTATTTGTATATACAAGGAGCACTGGATGACTATGCCCGACATGGGCCACGTTGTTGCATCTTGTTATAATGTTGTACTCATGCACCTATCTTCTGTTCAAAACCTAACTTTCTTGCCACTTAGATCTGTGCCAACATCATTATCATCCCCTCCAGAGATTGCTATCGGATTCGTCAATGAACATTTTGTGCAGGTATATATGCTTTTCACAACTCTATATAGTATTTGAGATTGCATCAATTTATAAACATTTTATTCAACTTACAAGTATATTGTTATAGGTATTACTGAAACCAGGTCATCCAATGCCTCCTATTGCTCGCGGTCTGTCCAAAAACAAAAGAAAAATGCCACTTATGGAAGGAGATTGAGAAACATATTATGAACAACGTTCCACAGAATGGACCACTCCGTACATTGCTCGCATGAAGGAATATTTCAAAGACTTGGTACATGATGGCTCTGAAAAAACACCTAGCCTGAATGACTGGCTCGATTATTCTGTTTAGGATATAACAAACTGATTTTCCTAAATATGCGATGCGAGTGAGCCAGCTCAAAGATATATATGCAAATTAGGATGATGCAGTTTAGGGTTTAGGGATTATGCGCCAGATATATATGGGCATTTTCAACTCTACTCTCTAAACTGAAGATGACGCGCACTTAGAAACAGATTCATATTCAATATGAAAGACTTCACGGAGTGTACATAATTTGTTCAATAAATTAGAACCATCCTAATAAAAGATTTCCTGAAATAGAACGTAGAGAAAGTTTTAGAGAAAGCAAGAATTACTGAACAATCACCAGCATGCGTACTTAGTATGAGTTATTAAGTTTTAGCCCTTCCTGAATCCGCCCCCGAGCATTCGTACTTAGTATGATTTTTAATTTTTAATTTCATAGAGAAACTAAATTATTAAAGTAATTTTTTTTATCAAATCAACCAATTGCATTAGATAAATTTTAATATTACATCAAGGACTCGGCAAATGCTACTAGCAAAGATGTTAATTTCAACATGACAGCAATAAATTTAGTGGAGGCGTGGAGCTTAAAAAATATAAACAAAATAGTAATTTTTTTTTGGCACAAGTCGGATTATTTCTTGTTGTCAAGAGCTTTGAGAGGGTGTATTGAGTTCTCAATAAAGGACACCGAAGTTGGAAGTTACATATAATGAAATTTCTTACCGGATTGATAGGCGTGCGGAGAGGGCAAAAAAATGCCAAATCTTGGGGAATCTTCTAGCTCAAGCATCCAGTGGAGCTTATGATACACCGCCTCGAAACTTGCAATAAGAAGAACTAGGGAAAGATAAGCTCGTTGCCACCAAGCTTGAATTAATGTCCGCTTCCCATGTCTTAAAGACCAATTGTTCTGTAAACTCATCTTCTAGAATCTTTAAATTGAGTGGTGCTTAAAAATAGAAATAAAAGAGAAAAAATAGTTGCACAAGTCAGTAAATTACTCGCTGTCGAGGGTTTTGAGACGGTATATTAAGTTTTCAAAAAGAACACTAGAGCCAGAAATTATATATGTTGGAAGTTCTTATTAGATTGACAAGAAACAATTAAAAGAAAAATAAAAGAGAATGAAATTGTAGAGGGTTCGTGAATACCGAATTTGGTTCAAATAATCAAATACCAACAAATTTTGGTTGGTAATTGATAGCTCAATTTCAAAATCAAATTTTTAGTTTTGAAATTGGTAATGCCTATTACCAATTTCAACGGACCCAATGATAACTCTAGACATGAATCCACGTGATGCACCAAGGTCAAAAGTGTAAAATGATCCCAACAATTTTTTTATATAGATAATTAAAGATAACTCCTCGCGACTCAATTCTTTTAAGTGATAGCCCAAGCCTCTCTTTTTGGTCTGAACCCTCCACAATTATGATTCTAGATTATAGCAAGAATTATGATCCTGTTAGGCTTTTCTATAATCTAGAATCATAATTCTTGATTCAGACAAAAATCTTTTGTGAGAAAACTGCATACCTGTTAGGAGGTTCCCCAAGAATATTAATTGATAGAATTAGTGAACAGTATGTTTCATTCTGACGAAGTGGTGTTAACTCAGTGATTAGAACACTCACTACCTAAGATCAAAGTTATAGGTTCGAGTCAACATGAGAGTATGAGTAAAATCTTTTGATCATCTTTAAAAAAAAACAGTATGTTTCATTCATTGATCGATCTATCATCTGAGTGTAATTCAATTTTTTTTTATAGAGCTCTAGCCAATTCATAAGATCTATACAATTGCAAGCATAAATCTAGGGCATCTTATTGTACGCGTTTCTTAGCTTGTGATATAGATTATTTCATAAGCAAATTTACTAAGAGAAATTAAACAGCCATATACTCATATATGGATATTAAAATAGAAAAATTAAGAAAGTCTTGACAGAAAAATATATAATGATGTACCGATAGAAGGGGTGAAATGATAGGGATGGGCGTAGTGAGCGGGAAGAGGGTCTATCATCCTTACCACCCCCATTAAATAAAAAAAAACTTATGTGTTATGCTTCGTCCAATTCAACCACGTCAGTGATAATTTATTACAAGCTAATAGTTTTCCTTCTTTCTTGTTCGTTACAAGTCATAATATTCTAATCCCTCCATTCATAGACCACGTATTTATCGTTTGGCTTTGTTCACGTGACTCAAAGTTGAAGAAGATGACAAAGAGCCAAAGATGCTTGAAATATTTAAGTTGGTTTCCAAGGATTATCTATGACCGTTATTTGCTTGTGCGCTTTTGAGTTTCAGCTTTGAGCCTTGAAGGGTAGAGAGAAAAGTCATCCTATACTAGCACTAAAAAACACAGTTTTCATTATTTGTCAAAGAAAGTCATATTAACCCACACCACCGTATACTCCCACCCCCCAACGTGTTAATCCAATTCAACACTTTAGAAATCTTATGAGTTTTTTTTAAAGAACATTTTCAGTTGTACAAGTGGATAGCATGCATGAATGTTTGGCTTATTAGCAAAATAAAAACAGAAGGAAAAAACAATGACCAAATCCAACTTTTATGTGCTTCGAAAAGGTTGCATCAATCTTAGTCATCCTTTATCGCTTAACCCACACAACCTTATACTCCCACCCCTCCTATATATTTCTTCATGTTACAAACATATTCCATAACATTCCCACCCCCTTCTCTCTCTTACCACACTCTATAAGCTATAGACCTAACTAAGCTGCCCAAGATTTATATGCTTGCAATTGCTATCTTCGATCTGATTGAGCTGAACAGACTTATTAGAACATTTGTCATCGACTCATCAAAACTTAATTGATGGTCATTGTCCTGAAAAAGAAAAAAAATAAAACCTCGAAATCGACCTAATCCGGACCGATCAGGTCAAAACGGTTCAATCTCTATATGTAGCCTATTTGTCGTGCGCTTGCGGTTCAATCTTATTTTACATCTTCTTGTCATCATATATATGGAGTGTGAGAGACTAAGGTGGGTGTAAAGGAAGGACAATGGGGTGGGAATAGCAACCGTATAACACACACATCCTCATTCTCCAAATCACACACTAATCCCTTTGAAAATTCGAGCATCAGTTTTCTCCACTCCACCTACCAACCTCCCTAAACCCTAAACTCATCTTGTCAACTTTATCTATTAAGCACTATAGCCACGTCAATGATCATCAAAACCAAACACTAAGAATCCATTAACTCTATACCGACCTCCATGAATTAGCTGCAATAAGAACTCGATTAACCATTCATCCAAATATTAGTTATTCTTTGCTTTATGATTGGGCTAGCATTGATTAGGTACTAATTAATGAACCAATTAAAGTTAGAAATCAAAATATGGTACCAAATCTACAAGTCAACAGTTCCAATTAAGTAAAATCTATATAGAGATATTACGGCAACTTATAATCCTCGCATATATATGACAATAGCCAAAAGCTTCTTCATAAAATACATAGACACAAATAAGCAGTGATCAAATAGAGTTATTTCTCCGGAGAAAAGACAGCATATAATATATATATATATATATATATATATATATATATATATATATATATATATATATATATATATATCTGATATACACTACGTACTACGTACAGAAAAAGATAGGTGATTTAGACCCGTTCATCATTAGCTTCGATATCTTCCGTAGTATCATCTAATCTCATCTCCAGTGCTTGTGTGTTCCCCTCATTGGCTTGAATAATTTGATCTGCAGGTTGTGTCCCTAAGGCTTGCCAACCAACAATGGTTGCGGTCATTATAACGTTAAGAACCGGAATAGCAGTGAGGACAGTGTGGAACCAAATTGCAAAGCGTTTGAGCTCACCAAAGCAAGAGGAGATGAGTACAATAATGGGGTAGGCATACCAGAAGAGAGCTTGAGGGAAAACAAGTGCAGAAGTCATCAGCGCAACTGCGAGAGGCGCAGAAAGCTCTTCAAATGCTAGGAGTACTGCGTCAGTTGTACTACTAGTAGTACTGGGTGTTGAATGAGTAGTAGTGAGAGGGACATGGACTTTGATGGAGACGAAGGAGAAGACCAGAAAGAAAATGGCGAGCAGACAAGCATTCATCCAGGTGAGGTTGCTGATTGTGTGGAATGGATCCCAATCCCATGGCATCCCTACTCCATACTTGAACATGTTGATTGCTAATAGGACTGCATTCCTGATATCGATATACATGTTTCTATATATGTCTTTGAGATGGCAGGTGATATGCAATTGTTATAGTGCCGCGTTATACTTATATATAAAGAAAACAAGGGGACACACTTTAAGGGGTAATGCACGACAAAACTGATGCTATTTGGGTCGAATTTTCAAAGGGATCTGTACGTGTCGGATATGAGAATGAGGGTGTGTGTGTGTTATACGGTTGCTATCCCCGGCCACCCCCTTGTCCTTTTTTTACACCCACCTTATTTTCTCACCTCCGATCCAGTTGGCATAAGAAAGTACCTTATTTTCTAGGGGGTGTATGATTGCGAGAGCTAGGGATGTTGAAATCACCTTGTGCATATTAAATATTTGCAAAAATCATGTTTTATTATTAGTGAGATTTTAACGCGAGCAAAGTTCAATAAAGGTACGTTGGGGTTGACATGATTCGACACGTTTGGAGGTGTCATGGCCAAAACGTGCCAAATCTTGTCAACTCGCTTCTTTCTACGACTTTGCCTGTACCAAAATTCTCGCTCAAAGGTAGAGTAATAGCTTCAATGTTTGTCATTAGGATATACTAAGTTGAGGCATCAAAAACAATTTATTTTATTTTATTTTATTTTATGATAATACCATTTTTTTATTCAGCGAATTGAAAGAAAGATCTAAAGATTATATAGAAGAGAGAAAATGTATACTGAATTGCTGATTGATGTAAACTACTAATTAAAGGAAGGGGTGCGGGTGATCGAAGAGAGAAGGAAGAGGGTATAAATATAGGGTGTGTGGGAAGAAGGGGTGGGAATAACATGCATTCATGATTTGCGTACTTGGCATTTGGCTCTGTTGACTCTCAAAGCCAAGTTGAAGAAGATTCCTTTAACATCCAGTTATTACTCTATTTGCTTGTGCACTTTCCATTTCCAGTTGGAGGGTGTGAGAGAGAGTGAGAGACAGACCTTTATATAGGTAGGTATTCAAACTAAGCGACTCCTTCATTTTCTCAGAAAGAGTTGGTATCCCAACCCCTTGGATTTACCCTCACATGACACAACTCTATCCGACCCCCATATTACAACTTTACAAGTCATGATACACCATTTCCTAAAATGTGAACCCTAGAAAATACTTGATGGATGGGCCCCGAGGTCGATTGAAATTCATACATGATCTTCTCGGAGTGATTTGTTTAGTAATAAAGGAGATAGCAATGCATACATGCGGCAATTAGCTTTGAGAAAAGAGGGACAAGAAGCAAAGGGGTGGGAATATAGGGGGTGTGGCAACATACGAAAGTTTATATATATGCGTACGAAATATATTAAGGCTTAAAGTCATGATCTAAGACAAGACAATAACACGTTAGAGAGTTTGGAGGAAAGAAAAGCGAAAATTATTCTATGCATGGATGGTTCACTTGCATGTTCAATCTCAGCCTTTAATTTCATCTATGCCGTCCATTCATGACAATAGACGTTATCATGACAAAGAACATAAACAAATAAAGTTGAGGGAGATAGATGGTCTTGATGATCTCTCAGTCGATCATGGATGATGCAATCTAAAATCCCTTCCAGACTCCAACCTCTCCATCAGAGGCTCTTCCTCACAACCCTCGTCATAGAAAGACAGAATTCGAGTCGGAGTCGGAGTCGGAGTCGGAGTCGAAGGCAGCCTACAGAACCTGGGTCGGAGCATGGACCCGCGTGGAGAGACGAACCACCCGGGCGACCCGACTTGAACATTTCAGGAAGTGGGCAAAGACTTCATCTTTCCCAGTTGCAAATTCCTCAGTGAGGCCACCATTTTGTTCATCGAGCTTGAACCCAGAGATCGACTCACTGCTTCCAGCGAAATTGACGGCGAAGTCGACATGAAGGGCAAATCTGTAATACCCCGAATTGTTTGAAAATTCGGGGCGTGACAAAATCTTTCCCACACGAAGCAACCTCTGAGTGGAGACCCGTCGTACGACTCGGGCGAGTTGGACCCAGCAAATTAGCCCAGATCGTGCAAGATTGAAACTCACATCTCTGACTAATTGAAACCCAGCAATTAAATGTGCAAGATTGAACATTCCACATCTCTGACTAATTGAAACTCAGCAAAGCACAGACAGATCGTGCAAGATTGAAACAATGAAATCAAACGGAATGCTGAAATTTAACGAACGCGTGACTCTCACGCTCTACGTGAAATTGCATGGACCGTGCAGGGAATCCGCTCCGAAAGGTCAAACATTAGTGAGTGCGGCAGGAACAAATCATCTACAACGCTGATATTCCCTCTAGTACTGCCTTTCCATATTGTTCTTCTCACAATGATGCTATCCAACTTCAAGATTCCATCATTTAGAGCTTTGGTTTCATATTAAATAAGAATGAAAATTGCGACTAAGAAATAAGAGAGATCTGAGATGCGACTAAGAAAAAAAAGAGCTGAAAGTTTGGAATGGTTTTCGTTGAGTCATCAATTTAGTAGTTTTGGTTGGAAGAATAGAGATCTGAGATGCGACTGCATAGTCCACGTTTTTGTTTCGAAAATTTGTTGGTTAAGCTTTAGCTCATTAAGAGAAGTTTGTACCTTTTGTATCCAAACAGGTTTAATTCTACAAGACCAGAAAAGAATGTCTATTTTTGACAATTTGCACAATACCAAGCCATTTCTAAATTTTTTCCATTAAAATTTTGGGTAAGTTTTGTTCATACTAATTTCAAGATTTATATCTTTGAGATATTGGTCAAATATTACGTAAATACTTTATGTAATTTTAGATTTAATTTAGATATAGTTTGATTTAATTTTCTTAAATTTAAGAGTTGTTCGACCCCAAAATATGACGACTAGTAAGTTGTGACATGACTACTCATAATTTGTGTGGACGACAGAGGAAGCTGCTATTATGCTTAATATATATTACATATATAATTATCCCCTAAATCTTTAGAAATTAGTTTCGTCTTCTAGCAATTAAGCACATCCTTAATCTATTTTCGTGTTTTCTTAGGGTAATAAAGTAAGAATGGATATTAGATGCAAGAACGAGCAAAAATCAAGTCTTGATTTGCACAAAAAAAAAATCAAGTCTTGATGATGAAGGAACAAAGTTGGACAGATCACACAGGTCAACCAATAAGGAGATGACATGTGACGCGCGGTTAACCCAAAAATCAAGAGCAAGTCAGCCTTTCCTAGGTCAGCTAGGGGAAGTGTTGTGGATGAAAAAAAAAAAAAAAGAGTTGGAGGTAATTTGGTGGAAGAAGATGCTTGAAAATTGAATTTCAAAGCAAAAGTGGTGTTGTCCATTTCACCACACCATCTCAGGCATCTCTTCATCTCATCTATTCATTCAAACTCCATAGTCCTTTTACCACTTTGTATGGGATTTTTGGCCATTGTTGTGAAATTTCTCAAAGTGCAAGAGAGTCAAGTTTCAATATGGATTTGAGAGTAAAGGGATTGTCGTACTCAAAGGATTGAGGCTAAAACTTAGAACTAGGGTCACTAACTAAATAAACTAACACACAAGCACACAATATTCAAAAACACTAAACCACGGTCCAAGAGTGGGTTCACGTCCTAGCTAAACGGATATGCATAATGGATAGGGTACCTTGGTCGAAGTCAGGAGAGGATTTGGTATCATGTACTTCAGTACTTGTGTGACATTGTTTGATAGTAGGTAGAACTATTTGTATGAAAAGTTAGGGAGAATTCCTAAAACCCCAAAACTCATTTCCATGTAAAAACCCCAATTTAGTTTAGTTGTTTTCTAAACTAGTTTTCATTTTAGCACCTTATAATTTTGTCGCTTAAAATCAAAACACAAAATTGGTCACAAATCTATTCAATTGTGCATACCATCACTCTAGGGGCATGCCTAACTCTTGGTTGTGACCTAGGGGTTCCTGTTGTGCAGTCACCTTGGCTAGGTCGTGCATTAGATCCATTTTTTTGCAATTACCTTGTAGGAATGAATGATTAGAAAAGACATAGGAAGTATAGCAAGCTAGGAATCTGCACAGTGTCTTCCTCCAATATGTCGAAGAACGAGATCAAAACCAGGCACATCAACTTGCTCAACCCAAGACCAATTTCAGTTTGACTGCTTGCAAAGCCAATAATGACTTTTTATCTTTCAGGTGGGACAGTAGCCAGAAAGCTATGACCAAATTAAAAGCAAAAAAAAAAAAAAAAAAACTTAGCCAAACAGTTTATGTAATTGGTTTGGAGAAGAATAATTTGTTTTGACAAGATAAAGAGAGCTATGAACCTAAACTGGGAAAGCTGGCTGGCAGCTAATTTACATTGCTCAAACTATTGTTATGAAGGCCTGCAATGGTGCAATGTCTTCATCTACACTTGCTGGTATATCTGGAAATGGAGAAACAAAGCTATCTTTGACTTAAACTTTCAGATGCCTTATAACACTACCAAAACTATCATTGATGCTGCTACGGAGTGGTCCAAGGCTCAAGGTATGCATTCTGTGTAACTTAAATCTTAAGTGATGCTTGTACTCGAAATAAGAACACGTTAACTAACCTGTTGCAGACATGGTCGGGCTTAGTCAATCTCCTCTGATCTATCGTTAGCTATCTTCTATGGCAAAGACTTATGTATGCTTGTGATAGATAGAGCAGGGACCAAGACAATGTATATATAGCCTAAAAGAACTAGATACCTTCCCATAAAAGGTTTCCTAGTCCTAACATGTATAGGCTTAATGAACTACTTCATGTACTTAATGGATTCCTGATGATGCAAGTAATGGCCATGAATAAACTTACATCCCTAGACAAAATAGGATAAGTATTGGATGTCACTAACATATTCAATTACTTGTTCTGCTAAAGAGTAGTCAAGCTGTTGTAGTTCATAAGGCATATTAAATGAGTTCACAAAAGCTTACAGTCTCCCACTTGAACTCATTAATATGCAGACAACAAGAATGCTACATAATCAGTTTAGTAATCATGAAATGCGCAAAGAACAAGTTAGTGAATCTCAAAACAATCCTTCTGCTCAGTCAATCCATAAATTACTATATTGAACTATAAGAAATCTGATATTTATCATAAACACCAGCACCTTATAATCACAACATAATAACCTATGAATCACAGGAGCCATAAAGAGTACATGAAAATGTATGTGCTTTATGAAATCAAAATGTAGCAGCACACGGTCCAAATGCAGAACTCTACAATTAGTAGAATCAAACACATATTGCTTAATTAATGAATCTGTAGCAAGTTTATAAAACATGTTATTCTGCAAGCAAAATGAAATAGAAATAAATTTGCAGAATACAATATAACCAAATCATAAACTTGCAAAAAGAAATACTAAACAGAAACTTCAAAGCATATATTTTAAAAAGACTTAAAGTCATTATTAATTTTCAGGAATGAAACCTACTGAATCAACCAAATACTCCCACTAAACTGCCGAATCAAAATCTGCAATAATTCCCATATCCTGAACATGTTGCTGAAACGGTGTTACTGCTATAGCCTTAGTAAGCGGATCTGCTAATTGTGCAAGAGTACCAATCTTAATAATCTCAATCTCATTGTTCCTTACACTTTCTCTAACAGCAAAATATTTCACATCAATGTTCCTGGAAGCTGTTGACCTTCTGTTATTCTTAGCAAAGAAAACAGCAGCTGCATTGTCACAAAAGAGCTTCACAGGTCTCTGAATTGAATCCACTATTTTAGTTTCAGTAATGAAATTTTTAAGCCATAAGGCTTGACCAGTGGCCTCATGAATGGCTACATATTCAGCCTGCATAGTCGAAGTTGCTGTTAAAGACTGTTTAACACTTCTCCATGAGATTGCACCCCCTGCTAACATAAAAATATATCCAGAAGTAGACTTGAGATCATCTACACATCCTCTGTAATCAGAATCTGTATACCCTTTCACTTCCAATTCTGCATTCTCCATTTGTCTATAAACCAGCATAAAGTCTCTAGTTCTCTTTAGATATCTCAACACCTTTTTACCTGCAGTCCAGTGATCATTCCCTGGATTAGATTGGTACCTAGAAAGTACACCAACAGGGAAGGCTATGTCAGGCCTAGTGCACACTTGTGCATACATTAAACTCCCTACAAGTCTCGCATAAGGTTTCTTATCCATCTCTTTCTTTTCCAGCAAGTTTTTAGGAGATTGTCCAGAATGTAACTTGTCACCTTTTGACATCGGTGAGTCCCCTGCTTTGCAAGTGTCCATAGAAAATCTCTTTAGGACTCGATCAATGTAGTTTCCCTGTGATAATCCAAGTAGTTTCCTGTTCCTGTCCCTTTTAATCTCTATGCCAAGAACAAAAGCTGCCTCCCCCATGTCTTTCATATCAAAAATTTTCAACAGAAAACTTTTTGTATCTCTTAACAAAATCAAATCACTACTAGCTAATAATATGTCATCAACATACAGAATTAGAAAGATAAACTTACTCCCACTGGTCTTCATGTAAATGCATTCATCCAATCTATTTTCCACAAAACCAAATGATGTAATCACAGAATCAAACTTAATGTACCATTGCCTCGAGGCTTGTTTCAGACCATAAATCGACTTCTTGAGCCTACATACCTTATCTTCATTACCTTTAGTAACAAAACCTTCCGGCTGTACCATGTATATCTGTTCATCTAAGTCACCATTCAAGAAAGCAGTTTTGACATCCATTTGATGCAACTCTAGATCAAAATGAGCCACCAAAGCCATTAATATTCTGAACGCATCCTTTGTAGACACGGGTGAGAAAGTTTCTTTAAAATCAATTCCTTCCTTTTGAGTAAATCCCTTAGCAACCAGCCTCGCTTTATACCTTTCTATGTTTCCCTTTGAGTCTCTTTTGGTCTTAAAAACCCACTTACAACCAATTGCCTTATAATCCTTTGGTTTATCAACTAATTCCCAAACTCCATTAGTATCCATTGACTGTAATTCAGACTCCATCGCTTCAATCCACTTAGCTGCCTGTATTGATTCAATAGCTTGGAAATAGCTAACAGGATCATCCTCATCCCCTAGATCATAATCTGCTTCAGTTAGAAAAACAGTTTCATAGTAATCTGGAATGGCTGATTTTCTTTCTCTTTGTGATCTTCTCAACTGAACCACTGGATTCTGAACTTGTTGAGGTTGTGGTTGCACCGTTTCTTCATTATTTTGCAGCTGAGGATTCTGCTCTTGTGGCTGCTCCATAATCACATCATGATCATTAACTAAGGGCACAACATCATTCTCTTGCTGTAAATTGTCAATCTGAGGCTCAATCTGATTATCATTATTAACTGCAAAATCAATTACAGGAGGTAAAACATCATGCATAATAGGTAAGTCATCATTATCAGCCGTTTGATTACTGATATCTTCATCATCACCATAAACTAGCCACTCATAAGAATCATTCATAGTTTCCTCAATAACTTCAGTTTCAATACCACCCTCACAACCATATTCAGATGCACTCATTTCATCAATAAAGATAGCACGATTTGTCTCTAAAATTCTAGTATGACTGTGAGGACTATAGAATCTATATCCCTTTGACTTATTGAGATATCCAATAAAGTATACACTGGAGGTCCTCGGATCAAGTTTTTGAGCTTGAGGATTGTAAATTTTTGCTTCTGCCCTGCATCCCCATACATGAAAATGAAACAAACTAGGCTTCTTCTCAAACCACAACTCAAAAGGAGTCACATTCTCCACTGATTTACTCGGTGTTCTATTGCAGATATAGTTAGCAGTCTTAAGTGCTTCTCCCCACAAAAACTTAGGAAGACCAGACTTAGAAATCATACTACGAACCATATTTATCAAGGTTCTATTCCTCCTTTCTGCTACACCGTTTTGCTGAGGTGTACCTGGTGTAGTATACTGAGCTTTGATGCCACATTCCTGAAGATAAAGAGCAAATGGCCCTCTGTTTTGCCCTGACTCAGTGTATCTGCCATAGAATTCTCCTCCCCTATCTGATCTAACAACCTTAATAACTTTGTTAAGTTGTTTTTCTGCCTCTGCCTTAAAGATTTTAAAGACTTCTAGAGCCTTAGATTTTTCAGAAATAAGAAAAATAAAGCAGTACCGAGAAAAATCATCAATAAAGGTAATGAAATATGAATTTCCACAGATAGTTTTATGTGGGAAAGGACCACATATGTCAGTGTGAATTAGTTCCAAAAGTTCTTGGCTCCTAACAGACCCTTTCTTTCTAAGATTGGTGGTTTTTCCCTTAAGGCATTCTACACAGACACCAAAATCAGTGAAATCTAAAACTGGGAGAATGTTTTGTTTAACTAAAATTTTTAACCTTTCTTCAGAGATATGACCTAATCGTTTATGCCATAGAAAAGCTGAATTTTCCCTAAATCTAGGTCTTTTAAAACCAATGTTACTTTTAGTCAAAAACACTTCAACGGAATTCTTACAGTTTATATGCCAATATCCATCAATCAAAGAAGCATTACCAATAAATTCAGAAAATTTAAAGAAATCAATGCCTTTATTATTACCACTAAACGAAAAACCATGAGTTTTAACAAATAAGGATCCAGAAACTAAGTTCCTCTGCATGGAAGGTATGCAGAGAACATCTTCTAAATCTAATATAAAACCGCTAGGGAAAATAAGTCTAACAACTCCTATGGCCTTCACAGCTACTCTGTTCCCATTCCCCGAGCTTATCCTAGCCTCATCTTTATTTGGGATCCTCTTTCTTAGAAATCCCTGCATAGAAGTGATAATATGTATAGGTGAGGCTGTGTCAAACCACCAAGAACTAGAGGAAACACTAACAAGATTAGTTTCTAAGTTAAAAACAGTTTTAGTTTTAGTACCTTTCTTAGCTAGCCAATCTTTAAAACCTTGACAATCTTTCTTAACGTGACCAAGCTTACGGCAGAAGAAACACTTAACAAAACTAGATTTATTTCTAAAGTTGTTAGATCCCTGAGAAGCTCCATTTGAAGCTTTAGAAGTAGAGGCACCCGAGAACTTAACCTGAGGTTTAAACTTCTTTTTAAACTGAGGTTTGCTGACAAGATTCACTGCTATACTTTTCCCTTTCTTAATTCTTTCTTCCTCCTGAACGCAGATGGAAATCAGTTCATTTAAATTCCACTTCTCCTTCTGAGTGTTGTAGTTGCATTGCAGTTGACTGTATTGCTGAGGCAAGGAGTTCAAAACCAGATGAACTAGGAAAGGGTCATCAATATTTACCCCTAATGATTTGAGTTTAGCAGCATACTCAATCCCCTTCATTATGTATTCCCTAATGCTCCCAACCCCATCAAACTTCATGGTTATGAGAGAATTCATTAGTGTCCCTGTTTCAGCCTTATCAGATACCTTAAATTTCTCCTGTATGTTACTAAAATAGTCTCTAGCATATTCAGCATCAGCTATACCACCTTTTACTGCTTCTGACATAGATCTTTTCATTATAACCAAAGCCATTCTGTTATGTTTCTGCCAAGCTTGTACCTTATTCTTTTCATCCTTAGAAGCTTGAGGTGTCGGTTCAGCAGGTGGATCTTCATGTAGCACATGTTCATAATCAAAAAATCCTAGGCAGAGTTCTATGTCTTGTTTCCAACGCTTAAAGTTTGAGCCATTAAGGGTTTCAATTTGGTTGAAATTAAAAGGAGTCATAGCTGTTGCAATTAAAGTTTCTTTTATCAGCAAGCAATATATGTATGAAGAGGCAAGAATTAAGTGCCTAACTGAAATGCTCAAAACAGTGTCTGCTTTACCTAGGGTGGCAAAAGACTATGACACTTCTGAATCATACACCCAAGATTCAAAACTCAACGGTAGGTTAATCAAAACATGTCAACACCTAGAGTGGCAAGAAGAACAGTTCCAACAACCACAGAATGCAAGTTTTAAACCTTGTTGTATGCTGACATTAAATCTAAAAACAATAATCATTTATAACCTCCTATGGGGAGCAAGGATTCCTTATTTTTAGCATCAATGTCACAAGATTTTAGTCCAATACTCATGCTCAATTAAAGGTTTTTACATAAAATTGCTATCGACAATATGATATGTTAAAATTTTAATTGAACTGGACTAAGAAAAGTTCAATGTTCTTAGAGTTTTATGAAGGTTTCAAGACTGTTGCATATAGATAATGAATCGGAAGACAGAAATTCAATCAATACAGCAACCATATAATTCAGAATTTGAAAACTCATAAAAGATAAAATCACAGCCAAAAATTATCGCAATCGCATATAGGCCTCAACAAGGCTATAAAAAATTAAATTTCGCAGAAAATTAAAGCATTGATTGAATTGATTATGAAATTTATTCAATTGTGTACCTTATCATGACGAAGATGTAATACTCCAGTAACGATTCGAAGACCAATTTCCAGCAATAGAGCCTTCCGATTCATGATTTCACAAGAAATTGATGAATCGATTTGAGCGAAAACATAGTGAAATCAGGAATCGAAAAACCCTAATACTTGAATCTGGAGGGAGATTTTGGGATCGACCATTTGTGTTAGAAATCACAAACTGAAGGAATCGGTCCCATAATGAAAAAGTCTTCGGGCCATTACCAGAAAATTTGGGCTTTTGCGGAAAAATAATAAGGCCCAGTAAATTTTTTTTTTTTTTTTTTTTTTTTTTTTTTTATAATATCATATGAACAATTTTTCCCCTTAATTGGAAAAATAAAAACGATTCTTAATCGAGCACAAAGGCTCTGATACCAAATGTAACTTAAATCTTAAGTGATGCTTGTACTCGAATAAGAACACGTTAACTAACCTGTTGCAGACATGGTCGGGCTTAGTCAATCTCCTCTGATCTATCGTTAGCTATCTTCTATGGCAAAGACTTATGTATGCTTGTGATAGATAGAGCAGGGACCAAGACAATGTATATATAGCCTAAAAGAACTAGATACCTTCCCATAAAAGGTTTCCTAGTCCTAACATGTATAGGCTTAATGAACTACTTCATGTACTTAATGGATTCCTGATGATGCAAGTAATGGCCATGAATAAACTTACATCCCTAGACAAAATAGGATAAGTATTGGATGTCACTAACATATTCAATTACTTGTTCTGCTAAAGAGTAGTCAAGCTGTTGTAGTTCATAAGGCATATTAAATGAGTTCACAAAAGCTTACATTCTGATATGAGAAGGACCTCCACTATTTCTTTGGCTTGGTTAAAACCTAATGTTGATTGGCTGAAGCTTAATGTGGATGGCGCTAGACAGATGCCAAGTAGACGAATTGGAGCTGGGGGAGTCCTAAGAGATCAAGATGGTTGTTGGATCTCAGGCTTCACTGCCAGCATGGGTATTGGAGAGGTTCTTGATGCTGAGGCATGGGGTATGTTGCTTGGTTTGCAAATGGCTGTTTCTATAACCAGGGGTAAGCTCATTGTTGAGAGTGACTCGGAAGTCCTGGTGAACCTTATCAAAAATGGTACTGATGATCTGCACCCTCTCAAGGCTGTTCTTAACAACTGCAGATCTTTCATGGAACAATTCCAGGAAATTGAAATCCACCACATCTACAGAGAGATAAACAGGGTTGCTGACTTGTTATCCAGGTGCAGCCTTGGCACTGAGTTTGGGGTCAAATTCTTTGAGCAACCTCCCCCACAAATTACTGATGTCCTTCTCGATGACTTGTGTGCTGTTCCTAGATCTAGGATTATTGTAATAGCTTCGTAGTTTGCTTTGTGTTGGGCCTCTTGGCCCCCATCCAGCCCAAAAAAAAAAAATTGGTACGTCGGCCATGAATAAATTAGAATACTAGCTGCTTGCTGATCTGGTATCCCGCCTATTCCCCACCCCTTGCTTACTTTTCTCCACTAGACCCCATATTTCTCACCCACCAACCTCTCTTTCCCACAATCCCACCCACCATTATCTCTATCAATTCCACCCACCATTATCATTATAAATTCCACACGACTATAGGTATAGCATCCCACATACCCACCCCTTCTAGCTAGTCTTCCCAAGTTCTTATATAATCAATGATTTCGTTCCATACATATGGCGTTTAGAGTTTTTCTCCTATAAAGTACTCCTAAATCCATTCTTTCATCGTAGTTTAGGGGTCATCTAGATTCTCAGCAGTCAAGACTCGATCGAGAACGGTATGTAGTTTTCCTTAATTTGTTTCTCTTAATTAATTGGATGCGCAGTTTCTGTCTAGTTATTGATATTCTGATCTCTGTGGCATAGACGACCTCCTCAAAGAGTGAACAGTCACAAGCGTTGCGGCCTGCGGCCATGAACGGAGCCTTAGCAGCTGCTCAGCCGATGACGATGGATGAGCTCTGGAACTTGAAAGAGCAGTTCTCGGTGGTGCAGACGCCTCAAAATCAATTGGTGTACATAAACAATAACAACAACGGCAACATCATCAACAACGGAATAACTACTGTGCAGCAACCTCCGCCAGATAAGAAGGCTACTCAGCAAAACAAGGAGGGGTGTAAGCGGGTATGCATCTAAATTCATAACCCCTTTGTTCAATAATCTACAAACTTTCTATGATTTAGCCATTTAGGAGGAATACTGATAGAGAACTGCATCAGTAACAGTCAGGCATAGTGTGTATGCCAAGATGCGAGTTCACAATAATCCATGTTTTGTTCCTTTTTCTTATTTAAAAAAAAAATGTCAAATTTTTTGGTTGATAGAGAAGGTAAAGGAAAGACATTTTAGACATTGTAATTTTTGACAATAAATAAATGGGAACATATATACACTTAATTAGTAAATTCGTGAATAATACATGTGTGTATGAATTTTTTAAAAATACTTCTGAATTTTTCAACAATTACAGCACTTTCCCAGTTTCCCTTACTACTGTCCCATGTATTTTTAGATAGCGAATCAAGGTAGGCTCGAATCACAGTTTCCCTAAGCTGTGATCTAGATTGGGGCATGTAGGTTAGGGGTGAGTTTCATGGAGCATCCCAGCGGTCCTGACCTTTACGTTTTCTTTCTGTTTTGTGTCCTTTGTTTCCCCCAGCACTAAATCAACAGATCTACACCACCATCTCCATTTTCTTTCCCCCCCCTCTTCCTTCCTCCAACAACCCATCTCCTCCATCGAGTAATCACCCAGAGGAAATCGACAACGGAGACCTTCTCCCACGTTCTGATGGCGATGCGATCGATGATTCGATGTTGGCTCGGAGGGCCGTTCAGGTTCCCAGTTTTGGGCCCAATGTCTCTGTTTGTTTTGGCTGCCTTTCAAGAGCTAATTAATATTGTAACCCCATTTGGGCAGGCCTTTGTAAGGCCGGGCTTGCTGCCCTTTAATTAATACATTTTTCTTTCTTGATTTTACCCAAAAAAAAAACCATAGATTTAAAGTCCTCCAAATGAAGATAAATTAAAAGATTGTTCAAAAAAAAAAAAAAAGGAGGATAAATTAAAAGTCGTCTCAAGTATCCACATATGTAGAACCTAGGGTCGGGGCTTAATTAATTCCCAAAGAAAAAAGGATGTCTTTCTTGACACTGTATTCTACTATAGCCAGTACAATTCGGACTTATTAGGCAAGTCCAGCCGCCCATCATTTTTGTCCAATTTAGGGTTGCATTGGGAAATAGAATGGCTGCATTCGAACTTTCATTCCCTCAACTTTGTTTTGATTCCATTAAATGGTTTCCTTAATACTTGGAAATTAAAGATGCATGCAGATGCCTCAACTTTGTTTTGATTACATTCGTAAGCTTCTTGATTGACAAGCAGGCTCATACTCATATGTTTTGCGTTTTTGTACGCAGGCGGCTGAATCTATCGCCTGTAGTAATTTAGACTCCAATTTTACAATGGATCACACTAGTAAGTTTACCACGGATGAGGTAATTACTATCTTTGACTTGAATGAAGTAATTTGCTAGCAGCTTACTTAATTCATATATTTACTCGAAATAGTTTTCGGATGCATGCGTAGAAATTCAAGAGCAGAGAAGACTTAATAAAATGGGCCTGTAAAGTTGGGAGGTCGAATGGTTTTGGTATTGTGACCTTAAGATCTGACAATGGCGGGAAAGGCAATAAGAGACCAAGAGTTACATTGGGCTGCGAGAGGAGTGGGAAATATGATAGCCGTCCTCCCAAAAAAGAGATACAGAGTAAGGATAGAAGACGTACTGGAACAAAGAAGTGTGATTGTCCTTTCCGATTAAAAGGCAAGCAGCAACTAACCACCGAATGGGAATTGACGGTTGTGGATGGAAGGCACAAGCATCCAGTAGGGTACTCGGAGGTGGGTCCTTCATTTCTTGGTGGATTATCTTCATCAAAGGAGAAAGATGATGATGTCAGGCCTATGGAGAATTTGAATAGGCTTCAAAAGGATAATGAGGGTCATAATACTACGTCCACTCAATGTTTGAGAAAAGTTGAGAGCGGGAGGTCTGAAATGCAACCATTGTTAAGTAAGTTGTCCGAGCATAATTACATTGAACGACATCGGACTTGTTCAAAAACCGATACTATCTTGGACTTTTTTTTGACACACGCCACTAGCTTGGACATGTTACGTACATTTCCTCATGGTTTGATAGTGTATTGCCCGTTGATGTCGGAGGGGGTTTATAAGGGTGCGGTGGTAGACATTTATGGACTTGCATCAACTGATATACCATTTTTTGTAGGTCTTGTCTTCCTTTCTTCTGAGTGGAAAGATTGCTCATTAGAATGGGCTTTTAGAACATTGCAGGGTTTAATGGTTGGTAATGGTATTGCTATGCCTGATGTTATTGTGGTTGATAATATTGTTCATGATGTTATTGATCGTGATTTTTTGTTTGTGGATTTAATGGAAGGCATTGAGCATGTGTTTGTCACGTCTAAACTTCTGTTAAAAACATCGCTCGTTACTTACATGGTGAGCGAACATTGCAAGGATGTATTTGAATCCCAGGATGTGTTGGGATCCTTTTTAAAAAAGTGGTATATATTGGTATCGTCCTCCACTACACTCGAATTCAAAAGGCGGTTACTACAACTATGCAATGACTTCAGTAGGTATCCCAAGGCACTTGAATATGTGACGAACACTTGGTTGAAGCCATACAAGGAAAAGTTTGTTCAAGCATGGACAAATGCATCTTTGCACTTCGGGATTGTAGAAGGGTACATCAGGTACGTACTATAGCAACAAACTTTCCCTTATTCATTTGATTAATTTAATTTAATTGTTGGTTTCTTATATTAATTAAAAATCTTGTTTTACCTGGACAGGCTCTCTGACTTTCAATATCTTATGACAAATTTTCTATCTAGTGGAACTCTACCAGTAAACAAACAGATTCTACAGTTGGAGAAGTCAATTGACGAGATAAATGCTGGACTTGAGGTGCAGAACACCCAAATCAAGGCTTCGTTAGAGAGTAGTTTGACAATGGTGGAAAGAAATGAGTTTTGGAGCTATGAGTTGAAGGATCTCCGTGGGTTTGTTTCCATCAAGGCATTAGAACTAGTCGAGCAACAGATCACGTCGGTCATAGATGGTGGTGTGTGTTGTTGTGCCATACAACGTACCCATGGGTTACCATGTGCCCATGAGATTGCAGAGTACAAGATAGACGGCCAACCAATTCCACTTGAATGCATTCATCCTCATTGGAGAAAACTTGACATGGAACCGTTAGGAGAGACTCCAGAGTCCTCCGGTGTGAATGAGAGGATGAAACGAAGGAGGCTGAGTGAGAAGATGAATACATCTACTCATTCTGCTCTACCCTCGTATGAGATTATAGTGGAATCTGCACAACGCAATTCAACTACTTGTGGTCCTCCTATACTTCATTCAAAACAAGGGGGGCAACTAGAGGAGAAGGTAAAATTTGTATTGCTAGCTAGCTACAACTATGATCGAATGGTACGTATAATCAAATCTATGCATAATAATCTTAAATAACTCTTTTTCTTTTTCAGGTATATTGCCTCCCACTCAAGTATGTAGGTGTATGTCCAATTGTTATGAGGCCATACATCCTTGATATAGAGGACGTCGCAAGTGATGGTCACTGCGGTTTCAGAGATGTTGCATCATTATTGGGTAACGGTAATGAGGACGGATGGATTAGTGTGCGAACCGATTTAATGAAAGAACTAAAGTACTATGAAGTTCAATATACCCAACTTTTTGAGTCAAAAACTAAGGTAGTTAAACTACTTGATGCACTGGCGTATTTCGAGAGTCCTTGTCCAAAGAAGTACTGGATGGTTATGCCTGAAATGGGTCATATAATCGCATCTTGTTATAATGTTGTAGTCATGCACTTTTCTTCTGCACTGTGCCTTACGTTCTTCCCACTTAGAAGTGTGCCATTATCGTCAACTAAAGAGATAGCTATTGGATTAGTCAATGAACATTTTGTTCAGGTATCCTTCCTACATGTATACTATTTATGATTGTATATTTCTTTTTTTGGTTACATTTATGATTCTATATTTCATTAACATTTAATTCGATCTATTTATGTATTCTACTATTCTGTCTCCAGGTATTTTTGAAACAAGGTCATCCAATGCCTCCTGTAGTAGAAGCTTGGAAAAGATATAATAAAAACAACCAAAGTTTCATAGAAGAATGGACCACTCCATACGACGCTCGCATAAAGGATTTCATGTACTTACAACCTGAGATATACTTAGATAAAAGTCCAATATTGGTTGATACTTAATGATATTGGAATATTAGCATGTAAATATTTTTTTTGTTTCATAAAAGTTTAAATATTAGCATGTATATTTGAGCACTGTTAGACAAGTTTCTCAATATCAGCCAAAAAAAGACAAGTTTCTCAATATCATACTCCCGATCAAAAAAAAAAAAAATTCTCAATATCATATTATGAAAGATAGAATGTTAAATTATTAGAAACCAATCACCCAAAACGTACCCCACTTCACTATGCACAACCTAGAAAATGAAAGAGTGAAAATCTACTGGCGACCAAAAAACAAAAAATACAACGTCTACTTGGTTCATTTGCTATGGAAAGGTGATCTGCAGGGTTTAACAAGAACTAGAGGCTTAACCAGTATAAATAATATAGTAACATGTGTTGCATTGTGGTTTGTGACTTAGAAATGCAATTCTACATTATAAATCACTCTTG
>JARGGL010000132.1:10000-12500 GCA_029955375.1 Rubus parviflorus | reverse complement strand
GAGGGTCACCACGCCCACGCCCATGCTAGCGAGGCCACCCATGCCCACGCCCATGCCCATGCCCATGCTAGCGAGGCCACCCATGCCCACGCCCATGCTAGCGAGGCCAGCCATGCCCACGCCCATGCTAGCAAGGCTAACGATGCCCATGGCCATGCCCATGCTAGCAAGGCTAACGTCCAATTTTTGGCGATCTCACCATGGGGTTTCACCCAAGAACGATGTTCTATGACCGTTGAGTCTAACCCAATATTTTTTCTCAAAAATAATATTTTTTTTCAAAATCATGGTTTTTCACCCAAAACTGTGGGTTATAGCACACGATTTTTGGCCAAAATTGCATGTTTTTATTTTCGCACCAAAATCTTCTCACACTCAAATTATGATTTTTAAGGAGTTCTCGAACTGACGGAACGAAAAAATATCGACTCGTTTATTTTTTACGATTTTTCAAAGTCGGAAAACTAAAAAATTCATAACAAATAAACGATTCGAGATTTTCGAGAAAAGTCAGTTGGAACACCTTTTATAAATCATGTTTTACCATTGGTGAAGTTTTGGCACGGGCAAAGTTGAAGAGAAAATGGGGTTGGCAAGGTTTGGCACTCGTTTGGCACTCGTTTGGCACGTTTTGGCACGTTTTGGCATGCCATGGCACCTCCAAACGTGCCAAACCTTGCCAACCCCTTTTTTTAAAAAACTTTTCCTGGGCTTAAACTTTACCAGTGCTAAAACATGATTTTTAAAAGGTGTTCCAACTGACTTTGCTCAAAAAGCTCGAGTCGTTCGTGAGATATGATTTTTCGAAGTCGAAAAACTAAAAAATTCATAACTCACAAACGAGTCGAGCTTTTTGAGCAAAGTCAGTTGGAGCATCTTTTAAAAATCATCTTTTACCAATGGTGAAGTTTCAGCCCCGACAAAGTTGTAAGGAAAAGTGCAGTTCACAAGGAGGCATCCCGAGACGCCCCCGGGCACCAAAAAACGTGCCAAACCATGTCAACCCCCTTTTTTTTTGAACTTTTCCCGTGCTGAAATTTTACCAATGCTAAAACATGATTTTTAAAAGGTGTTCCAATTGACTTTGCTCAAAAATCTCGAGTCGTTTTTTTTTTACAATTTTTCAAAGTTTTCCGACTTTGGAAAATAAAAAAAAATACTTCCCGAGCCCAGAAAATTCTCAATTTTTTTCTGGACATAGATTACATTTATAATAGTGTGTGTACAAAAAATCTCAATTTTTTACCATATAATGAATATTTTATGGCCCATTATGACTCCTCGGACATGTTGATGTTTCCCCCTGCCAAGTGAGAATTTGGCAGATATGCTCTATAGGGGAGTACTGCTTGCTTGATTTTGCCCCCCCCTTGCAAGCAAGCAGCCCTCCCCCCCCACAGCCCCTCCCCTTCCCACACATGCATTGCTCACAAAAACATGTTGCCTCGGATAATATGTTGCCTCGGATGTTGTTTTTGTGAGCGATGCATGTGGGGGGTCGGGAGGTGCTGCGGGGGCCGCCCATGGTGGCGGCCACCACCGCCTTGGGCGGTGGTGGTCGTCACCATGGGTGGTGGTTGCCTAACGAAGGGGATGACATCGGATTAGCAAATTGCTTGTGCTTTCGTTGGCTTTCGGCTTGCGGGGGCATGGGTGAGATGTGAAGACTTTGTCATGTCGGATCGAGGGTGAAGGGGCTTCGGACGAGCGGAATGTTTGGGTTTTCATTGGCGAAAGCTTGTGCGCTGCGGGTTGATCACCAACCCAAGGCAAATGAGTTAGTAGTCGATGGGTGCTTGGGCGTGATGCGAGGAAGAAGCCTCTTCACCCTAGACCCGAGGCGAGAATGGTGGGTTCGGACAGGCTAAATGCTTGGGTTTTCGTTGGCGAAAGCTTGTGCGTTGCGGGTTGAACACCAACCCAAGGCAAATGAGTTAGTAGTTGATGGGGGCCTGGGCACGATGCTAGGATGAAGCCTCCATTGTTGCCACAAGAGGGAACGGTGGCTTCGGAGGGGCTGAATGCTTGGGTTTTCATCGGCGAAAGCTTGTGCGCTGCGGGTTGGTCACCAACCCAAGGCAAATGAGTTAGTAGTAGATGAAAACCCAAGCATTCAGCCCCTCCGAAGCCATCGAGCCCACCTCGGATCGAGGGTGAAGGGGCTTCGGACGAGCTGAATGCTTGAGTTTTCATCGGGGAAAGCTTGTGCGCTGCTGGTTGAACACCATCCCAGGGCAAATGAGTTAGTACTCGGTGGGTGCTTGGGCGTGATGCGAGGAAGAAGCCTCTTCACCCTAGACCCGAGGTGGGGACGGATGAGACGCTTTTCTAGTGCCTAGTCTTTGCTTGTGTGTGCACGGCTGATGGTTTTGAACCTCCCCAATGCACGGGCATGTCGAGGATGGCACTTGCGTAGCGGCAATGATTCCTAAAATTGTTTTCTTAAAAAAAAATTCTTAAAAATTGTTTCTTAAATGCTGCCTTCGACGATGTCTACGCC
>JARGGL010000131.1:17500-26408 GCA_029955375.1 Rubus parviflorus | reverse complement strand
AGAGAAAACCCCAAACGGGAAAGAAAAACTTAACAAAAGTAAAAACTCAGACGGTCGGAGGACCAGGTAATCCATCAGCAGTAAGAACGCGAAGCAGGGAAGGTGGTGGTCTGCCTCCCGAGAGAGGAAGGAGGGCTTGGCCTCAAGAGAGTTCATGAAATTCATCCGCACCGAACGCAGTGAGGTGGGGCTGGGCAATACTTAGCGATGCAGAAGTGGAGGCCAGATTTTTATTCGGATAATCATCGAATGACTCGGTTGGCTGTTTGGGTTCGACTGGTGGGTCTGGATATTCGTTATTTCAAGGTCGATTCCCTCACACAAATTGGTAATCCGCTGGGTGATACTGTCAAAGTTTATCTGCATACTGCATCCCAGGCTAGAGGTAAGTATGCTATAATTTGTGTTGAGTTAGTTCTTTCAGAACCTTTACGTGCTGAAATTAAAGTTTTAAAAAAGTGGATGCGATGGATGTTTCTATGACTCCATCTACATCTAATACTCCTAGTGTCAACACCGGTGTTGGTGTTTCTTCCTCTGTTGAATCTGTTAAGACAGGGCTTGGCCCATGGAATGATGTCTCTTATCGCAGGAATTCCAAGAAAAATGTGAAGAATCAGCCTGTTACCAATGCTAAACAGGAAGTTAATGGCTCTAGATTTAAGGTCTTAAGCAATGAGAATGGGGAGGTTAATTCAGATACAGTTCCTAAAGTGGATGAGAATGCTTTACCAGACATTGTGAAACTTTGGAAATCTCTGCAAGAAAAAACCGTGCAAGCTAGTTCTTTGGGTGTGACTAAGACTTCTGAGGCTAGTGGCAGTGTGGTGAAGACTGTGATGCCTACTGTTCCGGTTGGGAGTCATAAAGGCAAAGGGAAGGCGGGTGCCTCTTCTGGTGGGAAGTCCAATGCTAATTCTAAATCTGTTGTTGCTGGTAAGAATATCCCTTTTCCAGCTATGGTTTCTCGCACTTCTTCTCCTGCTGTTGATGAGAATTTGCAACAATCTGTTCAGAGTAGTGCTAGTGTTGGTAAGATTAACGTTGCCAGGCCTGTTATTAAACCCGTGAAGAAACCTGGCAGGCCAAGAAAAATTCTGAAAGATGTCACTAATGGTGTTAGTGTGAAGAAAGGTGAGACTAATGTGGATGTGCCTTGTGAACCTTCAGATGCTGGGAATGGGATTCGCTTTCATCCTGGGATTTCTGCTCTTCCTCCTAAAGCTCCGGATCCATTGGATCCTGGACCTGAGAGTCATCCCATTACAATGGCTATTGCTAGCTTAGTTGTTGGTGATTCTGATGTTGGGAATCAAGCTGCCTCTGTGTGTGTGCAAGATATGGTCTCTGAGGAGAATGTGATTGTTCCAGCGGGGATAAATGATGCTGCAGCCTCTTCTACTGAAGAGGCTATGATGGCTGTTTGTTAGGGTTTAGCCCGCCGTTGGCGCCTCACTCATTTTAGCTTTTATGATGTCGAAGCTATTAGTGTGGAATGTTAGGGGTGCCAGGGATCAAAATATCCCTGGTATAATCCATGATTTGAAGAGAATTCATCACTTTGAAGTTTTAGTGGTGTCTGAACCGCCTGAAGTCAAGACCGGTCAAGCTTTGGATGTTCTTAAGAAGCTGGGCTTTTCTAGTCATTATGTTGTTGATGCTATTGGCTTTTCCGGTGGTTTGTGGATTCTTTGGAATGATAATTTGGTTAATTTTGAAATCATTGATTGTTCTAAAATCCATCACTGCTCTGGTTACTAGTGATCTGAATATGAAATTTCTTTTTACAGCCGTTTATGCTAGTCCCTCTGCTGCTATTCGAGAAGAATTATGGTCCCATTTGGATAGTTTGTTGTCTATTCAGAATCTCCCTTGGTTGGTGGCTGGGGATTTCAATGAAGTGGTGTTTGATGCTGATAAGAAAGGAGGTAGGCCTGTCCTTGGTTGTCACAGTTTTGGCAGATGAATTGACAGAAACCATTTAATTGATCTTGGCTATGTTGGTGCTGACGAAAACAAATTGAGCTGTAGGCATCAAGGTAAGGGACCGAGATTATATACTGCTGCAGAAGCGGAATCGAAGTGATTAGAACGGAGCTTTCCAGCGAGGAATGAAGAAGCAAGGGACATCTATACTTTATTTATATTAACTTTATGTATTCTCTCTTTTAATTGATTGGATAGGTTCTTTCTTTTGTTTACCGTAGTATTAGCTGTACTTCTTTCCTCATGTTTCATTCCCTACTTAGTCTATTAGGGTCATAGTCAATAGTAGTCTTTCGGTTGCTGTACTATTCCAATTTGCCTATTTTCTCTAGTGATTCAAGTTATAGTACTTCCTCAGAGGGATTGAACTAGCCTTTTGACTAAATAGATATGTGCATAGAGAGGTAATCCTTCACTACAGGCAAAAAGGAGAGCTACTTTCCAGCAGAAAGAAGTAAAGTAAGAAGCTTTCGGCTGTAGTGAGTAAAATAGGATTTCAATTCCGTAAGCCTGTTAGTGCAACTCGTCTGGAAGATATTTTAAGGTAGAGGGAGTACTGAACCGGAGTTATTTCCTCTCTTCCGAACTTTCCAACAAGTGCTTATGAAAGCGGTTCGATCTCAATTAGTGCTCTAATTATAGTGTCATCATAGAATACCGGAAAGAAGCAACCACTTGAGATGCTGACCCTTATTATATTAGTTTAGCCGGAGTAAAGAAGACTCATCTTGCGCTTCTACAACGTGATTCAGGCGCATCCTAGCTGCTGAAAGAGACCTTGGGTAAGGGTCACGATCGGGTGCTTCAATAGGTGATGAAGTAACGTTCGGTCGGGAGTTAAGAGACTTTCTTCTCCCACAACTCTATAGAGGTATAGAGCTGAGGGGTTCACCAATCATTGATGGTTCTAAAACCGCTAAGCCTACGTTACATGCAATAGTACCTAAAATTACTACTGGAAAAATATATAAAAGATCATTTGGCCATGCGGGTTCTCCATAATAATCATGACCCATCCCTTTAGCCAATTTAGCTCTTAACACAGGATCGTTCAAGTCAGGTTTTTTGGGATAGGTGAATTATTCTACCCCGGACATGATAATTTTTCATCATCCAGCTCGAGCATGAATCAACCGAACCAAATGGATCCATATAAAAAAATGGATATGTTATCCACACATATATGAATGATTCTATGTAAGAAAAAATTTATCAGATTCCCTTTTTCGCAGGTGCAACAACTACCCATTGCAAGGAATTCGGGCCTTACAGATAAATGCTCAATACCCAAGTAGGCTTACAACGTTGATTATAATCAAGTGCTTTATGGGTCGTCTCAGACCTTGCAATTGGCCTTTATCCCCCTATCGAGGCTTTTTACATACAAAGGATTTACTTGTTACTAATATAGTCGAGCCTCTGTTCTTCTTTAGATCCCTTGTTTCACTCCGATAGTCTCATACATAAATAGAGTCAATGCAGAGGAAATGAATACATTTCTATACTATTTAGTAAGTTAAATAGATAAAGCATAATCCAGATTATGCCAATCACTTATTCTACTGGATCTTACGGAGCCAGTTCATATCATATACGACACGATCGGGTCTGATCATAGAAAGGATTCTCTTCAAACGAACCAGCCTATCCGGGCTTACGCGGTGGTTGGAACAAAGACACATTTTTGTTGTAAATTCAAATGTGGCAGATAAAGGCATATATCTGCACGGCCCGATCAATAGTTCAAGTCACACACTCCCATAATCCATTTTATCTTCGGAGAATCCGCTTCAACTATAAGTGTAAAAAATATTTTTGTAGAGTTGAAGAGAAATATCCAAATACATGTATTATTTATTTCAATAATCCATATTTGTAGCAATGAAATACTATTCTTCCTACCATTGATTCAAAATATTAATGGTATAGAGTCTTCCTTATAAAGGGCCCGAAATACCTTGTTTACGTATCATTGGGAAGTGCATTAACATAAATACGGCAGTAAGAAGAGGTAATACAAAAGTGTGTAAACTATAAAAACGAGTCAAAGTGGATTGTCCCACACTAGCACTTCCGCGTAATAACTCTACCGGGGGCGATCCTATTACAGGAATAGCGTCAGTAACCTCTTTAGGCTCAGCTAAACTATATAGTGGATAGATAACAAAGAAAAGAGTAGTAATAGAATAACACTATTCACTACCTTTTACTCATTATCCTTAGGTTTCTTTTTATTCTTTTTCTTACCGCATTCGACTTCTTAGCATTCGACTTCTTAGCCTTATACTCTTCTTTCTTTTTAGCCTCCATACTAGCTATTTGTGACTCAAGAGAAGTAATACGCGGATCTTTCTCAGTTAATGATAAATCATATTGTTCATGAATAGACTTAATTTTAATAATATCTTTTTCTTGCCCATTCGTACCATCTCAACAGCTCCCTCCCCTTCCTTCTTCTGTTAATTCAATATCCTTATCCTGATCCTGCTATTCCGCTATGAATATCGTGACTGTTGGGATAACATATCTTTCTATTACTCACGAGATGGCATGAGCTTGTTCAACAATGTGCGCCCCTTCTTACAACAAGTCGACCCGCTTTTTCAGTCCGACTTGACAAACTAGTATAAGTCGCACGTAGTTAGTATAAGTAAACTAGTAAGTTGCCTACTACTACTATAAGTCGCTCGCAGTTAGTATAAGTATGAGTATAAGTTGGCAGTAGTTGGTACTAGTATAAGTTTCCCACTAGTAACTAGGAGTAGCTTGTAAGCCCCCCCGCATTAAATCCTTGGTTGAGCACTATAGTTACCGTTTATACCTCACCTAAATAGGATTGCATAGCTGAGATTAGGAGTCCATGATCTATGTTGTCGAAACACTTTACAACATCTGCCTTAATCAGTCTATCGACCTGTCCCCATCTCTGGACTTCGAAAAAGAAGGTAATAGGCCCCGTGGGATTGAGTCAAAAAAGGATCCTCAAAAACAATATTTCATTTCTGGGAAAGGGTTTTGCTCCTCGATCACAGCGGTTTGTCAACATGAAGCCCGGTCAACAAGCACCAATTAACGGATCGAAGCGAGGTTTTATATGGATCTCGACTGAAAGAAGAGGATCGACTGGTGGAATCGAGTCATAAGCAAATAGCATCTTCCAATACCCGGGAGTACTACGATTTCTACGGAGAATGAATGGGACTTGAGCGGAAAAAGACTTCCGCTAAGATTCGATCTCGAAAGCCGATCTACTTATGCCCCACTTCTTGTTAGATGAGCTATACCTCTTTTCTAGTGCATGTTGTTACTAAAAAGGGAATCTCCCGAAGTCAATCGAATTCTTTTCTCGTATTGAATTCTTTTCCTATCGAAAACCTAGCCATTCACTTTACTCTCTCTTTTCCTATCCCTCTCCATTAAGTCGAGCTTTCTAATTTGCCTTGGCATAGAAAGCCCTCACGTTCCCTATCGCTAGAGCTCCTTTCCTCTCTGTGATTCAAGGCTCGTACAAAGGGATCCAATTGATTGTGTAAAGCCCGCGGGAGGAGAATATACAGAAGTTCGCTACATTCCCCCAACAACACGAAAGTCTAAGTGGTTCAGGAAGCGAAGCTCCCCTTCTCGCCGTACCAACTGTTGTCATACCTGCCTTCTTTCTCTCGCCAGATGAATCAAGGGCTGCTTTGGCGCACTCCTCTAACTAGGAATACAGATCTGACCTCAGGGGAACCACCCCCGCTCTTATGAGCTGTTGCTGCTGACTGGCACTCAATCCCCATCGGCCGACGGAGCAGCACTTGCCCTATCTTTCAGATCTGGTCAAACGGTTACTACGGCGCATGCTTCTGCTGACGAACCGCTCATCGACCGGTGGAACAACTGCCTTATCGGCTCTTTCCCCCCCCACTGCACTAACAGCTGGAATTGCTCTCTTTGCCTAACCAGACGCGCGCTTCGGCAAATACATCTGCAGAATATAGGTTTGTCCTCGCCAATGGACCAACAACCTTAGCAGTTCTCTCAACTCCCGGTCGAGGAACACCGCTTCCGGATGACTTCGTCTCTTATACCTTAGGCTGCCTCCCGCGGTACTTATGTGCTCTCACTAACTTCAGACCGTGCGCTCAATCCAAATAAACTTCACGGCGGAACAGCACTTCCGGGCTTTCGACTTGGTCTTTCTTCCGGGCCACGTCAAGGCTTCCAGCCTGCTCACACAGGATTGGTGCCTCTCACACCTAAGGCTTACTTTAAAGCTCACTCTATAGTGGCAGGAGGACTTTAACTTTAACCAGCGATTCTTGCCCTCGTCTCTTTCTTGGCTCTTGCTACTGACTGGGATACTATACTGGTTATTTGGTTATTCACATTCGCTATCATATTATTTGTCACACAAGCATGGTACCTTACGTTCAATCAGATATGATGATTCGAAAGCTTCAACCTCTACTGACTGGGATAGCTTCCTTTTTCCAGCTGATTCTGAATTCAGAGATTGATGCCACTGCAATGAAGTCCATTGCAGGTTTTGAAGTATCTGGAGTGGTAGATAGAACCTGGAGCAGCAGTCTAACTGCCAATAGCTTAGAAGTGACAAATCGCTTATCCAAGGATTTCACCAAACAAAGTAGGTAGCGGCAGCTCCCAAGGAGTTCCAATTCTTCTCTCACGCAGAACCTAAAGAATAGGGGAACAGCAGATCAGGATCATCTCTTATGGCATTTCCAGTCATTCAAATAACGTATGAAAGTTGTGGCATTTGTAGAGAGATTCTCGGTCAATGGAAACTCATGATCAGCGCGTGTCATTATGAGGCTTGTGATCGATCCGTCACTTGATGCCTCTTGCAGAACATGTCACTGCACGAGCTAAACGAGCGCGAGGAATGACGACAGGGAACCTGTTGTTTCTTGTTCGATGCTGCCATACGACGAGAAGGGTTTACTGTGCAAATTCACCCTCTAATAGCCCGAAATTCCAATAAAAAAGCAACTAAGCGCAAATCTATTTACTTGTGAAAGGGGAAGGAGTAACTTTCTATTCTTTAGGTTAATCTCGGCTCTAAAACCGATCCAATTGTGCTACTTTTCTATGTGATTCCGTGCTGCTCGCTTCGCTCTTCGAATGACCTCACTGAAAGATAGAGACAGATGGGAGAGGGATGGAATGCACTCAGCAGTTAGGGTCACGAAGTTCTACTAATAAATGGCGTTTGGAGAGGCGCCAAAGGTGAAGCACCCGAAGCGCTCATATATTACTAAAAACCTTCTAGATATTCAAAACAGTACCTGAAACAATGCCAATTTCTGGAGATGCCCGACTACTTCTCATCCTATCAGTCCATAGGGTTCCAACCCTTACCCGGCTGGGCAACGGTACAACACACAAGAAGACAGGCAGAGTGGCGGGGCAATGGTACCAGACGTTAAGGAGAGAGAAGTTAGTTGGTCTATATGAGAGCCCAGGCGAGTCTCGTGTGTGATAGTCTGACCGGATATAGTTCCCTTCGGCGGACAAAGAGCAATAACCGTGCTTATCCTTCTAATAAAGAAAGCCTAAGAAAGCGATTCACCCACTACTCCTACTACTAGTATAGAAGAAGATCTATTAATACGCACGGCTACCTATATAACAAGTTGCCTCCTACCTCTGTCTCACGACCTAAAATAGAACCTGTAGCTTCATGCCCTGACCTGAACTGAACTACTACTGGCTTAGCTGCCTAGCTACTAATAACTTGGCACCCGTCCTGCCATTCCACTCAGGGCACACTTGTTAGCTACAGTTCCCATCTGTCTTGTAAAGAACTAGAACTCGAACTGCCCGCAGTTACGGGACTAGCTCCCCGCAACTACAGTGACTCTTGCTTCTGAGCTTCCAAATCCTTACTTATCCAATCGGGGATTTTTTTATAATCTCCTATTAAAAAACACGGGAAAACGGATTTCGTGTCAAAAGAAGAACGAGTGAAAAGACGTTTCACGCGGGAAAACAGAATGATTTGAAGACTTTCTTTCAGAACCTATGGTATCTTAGACTCGTTCAACTGATCCCTCTGAGCTCATGCGCTTGAATCTGCCGCTGTAGTCTGTACCCATAATAGGTACGAGAGCAACCACTCCCGACGCTAGACCGAGAGATCGGAAAACAATCTTTCTAGTTCAAACCTAAAAAACTCTGCTGGTCTCATGCCGCTTTACCAACTCTTCTTTTTCGGGGCGCTGGAAATCGAACCCAACTAGACCTTTTCCCACTGAAGAATATCCTAACCAACTGAGCAAATAGGGGTGTAAAAGAAACAATTACCTACTAAATTTCGTAAAATGAAATATAAATTGCGTATGAAAGACGCCAAAAAAGTCCCATGCTTTCCGTTGGTCAACAACCAACCTCTCTATAGTTCTTCACTACTCGTACGGTAAGGTAAGAAGAACTTGCTTTTCTGGAGGGAATTATTGTTTGTCAATCAAGAATGCCTCAACTGGATAAATTCACTTATTTCACACAATTCTTCTGGTCATGCCTTTTCCTCTTTACTTTCTATATTCCCATATGCAATGATGGAGATGGAGTCCTTGGGATCAGCAGAATTCTAAAACTACGGAACCGACTGGTTTCACAGCGGGGGAACAACATCCGGAGCAACGACCCCAACAGTTTGGAAGATATTTTGAGAAAAGGTTTTAGCACCGGTGTATCCTATATGTACTCTAGTTTATTCGAAGTAGCCCAATGGTGTAACGCCGTCGACTTATTGGGAAAAGGGAGGAAAATAACTTTGATCTCTTGTTTCGGAGAAATAAGTGGCTCACGAGGAATGGAAAGAAACATATTCGATTTGATCTCGAAGTCCTCATATAGCACTTCTTCCAATCCTGGATGGGTGATCACTTGTAGGAATGACATAATGCTAATCCATGTT
>JARGGL010000131.1:0-15000 GCA_029955375.1 Rubus parviflorus | reverse complement strand
TCGACCGGATAGCATTGTTGCATCTTGCATGCATTTTGCTCAGGTGGAAAATGTCAAATTTGGCATGGCAGAAATATAATTTGAGCACAGCGAAGTGGAAACCCTTATAAGCTAAATGCCAACGGAGAAAAGTTGTTCGGTGCCACAGAGGTTTGGGATGCTGAGGATGTCAATCGTGGTGGATGCTACAGTCGCCTGCAGGCTTGAGATTGAAAGGAGGATTTTTTTTCGGCTGGAAATGGTTTCACTTGACGATAGCCTTATACCATCAATCCAAGCTGGCGGTTCATTATATGATGTTGATACTGTTCATCGAATACTGGTCAATTTTCTGCAGCGAGAAGAAAATGAAATACGAACAACCGCGCTGGTCGTAAAAGATACAAAATAAAAATGAACGCCTGTAAACAAAGGTCTCTTCCTGTCTTATTCTTTTTCACTCTCCTTTTGTTTTTTTATCTTATTTCTATAAAAATGGGTTCGATTTATTTGTTTCAGGCGCTGCTTTCAAAGGTTGGGGTTTATCTGGGGGGTTGCGCCCTCTCTTTCTTTTTAATCCAACTGGGCGCCTTTACGATCCTTTTTGCTGTGAGGGCCCTCCTAACGCCCTTTCTCGCGAATATGGTGTTACCTGCTGGGGCGGATTCGGGGGCATGGAAGGCGAAATGGAGTCGAAAGTGCTTTCCGCCCTAACTGACAGATATTCAGATTCGATTCATCGCCAAAGCCTGGGGTTCATGTTCCTTCCATCGAGTCAGTTCCCTACCTCTTTCTCCTGTTTCGGTATTGATTCGAATGGATTTGATCGAGCCTCCGTCCCCTTGTCATTCTCTTTCGACCTATTGCAGCGGGAGGATCATCAGCTCCATAAGGAGAGGAGAGGCAAGCGAAGCTAAAAAATGATCCTTAGATCTTTTATACACCTTCAGATAAGACTAAAAGAAATTATATGCAATAGGGGGGGCCATCGAAGAGAGATCAATCAGTAAAGAACATGGCCAACAATTGCATCTTGATGACATAGCCCCATGGTGGAAGTTGAGGATGAGAATGTAAAGGACTCGAATCAGCTCAACAAAAGGTTTGGGTAGAAAGCTCGAACAGCACATAAAACAACACATAATGTTAAAATAATGTGCTGCAAGATGTGCTGCTACTCGATCCCACTATCCGCCGGAAGGCAGACGATTCAAAGCAAAGGAGAAAAAAGGAGAAACCAGAAGATCCCCTCATAACAGCCCAGACGGTTGCCTACCAATTGCGTCTGATCAACGAGAGTGAGGATGCTATCCGCCGATTCATCTATCCGCCGATCCCACTAGTAGCCCTTTTTCTCCTCCGATCTTAGCCTATCCGCCTCATCTGCGAGGGCCTTCTTCCTCTTTCACCCTTTCCTCTTTCATTTCGAATTCGTCCTTCCGTTGGATTGAGTGAGACAGAAAGACGTGATCTTGCAATGGAGGAATGTCGATTATCAGGCCATTTTCCTTTATCATTTGACAAGATCTTTCATCACCCCCTCTTATCATCATAATGACATGCCAAAAAACGTAGAAAAAATGGGCAAATCAACTAAAGACCTCTAAACATAGGAAGCTTGCCTTCACGCCTACACCCTTAGCCAAGTCATCATTCCTCAGACAGTCAATCGCTTCTCTCTCGATCATCTGCCAATCGCTTAGTCACCAACAGCTTCTTATGAAATGAACAAGAAGTTCATGCGGGCAAGGGTGCTCGTAGATCAGTTGACTACATGTCTATAGTGAGAAATCGATGTGAGATTCCTTCAGATCAAATCATCCATTGGCACACCAAAAGGTCTCTTTCAAGGCCTAAAAGATGCATTGTAGCAAACTAGAAGACTGCGCTTGACGTCAATAGTCCTAGTTAGTAGGTATGGGCTCATGGGCTCACTTTCGGGTGCAGTCGGGCAGGCATTGACCGTTCCATGTCGAACCCTAGGTGAGACAGATCTAGTAGTCAGCTAGGGCGCTTTGATCATTCCTTCGATCGTGTCTGACATCCGGAGGCATTTTTCTTTGTTTATATACAATTAACTAAGAAGTAATAGAATCTCTTTCTTTTAGGACTGCCATTAACTGACTGGAAGGTAATAGAAGACGAAGACGCAACAATCTTCATCTGCTTCTTTGCGTCTGCTCTAGTTCCTAGGTAAGAATACCACTAGCACCTCTTAGATCTAGCTCTCTCTTTCCTGCTGAAACTAGATGTGCTTCTGGTGCTTTCGTTCCCTTCTTCTCTTTTCTATCTTTTTTTCCAACAAGCTAGTAGGCTGCTCAGTCAGCAATCTCGGTTGCTTTTTGTGACTCATTTCATTCGAAGTCCCCATCTTTGGCGGGCTTCCGGATGGACCATTCCTTCTTTCCATTTCCGATTCCGGCCTAGAAGTTCTTGAATCAACCTTAATTTAAAATGGAACAATCATTCACTAGCAGCATGATCCCTACTTTAACAGCTTCCTCTCCCAGACTCGATCTTAGTCGAAATCTATTGACCTTTTCTTCTTTGAATTCTACCCTTCTATTTCTAATTTATGGTTATCATTCCCCCCTAGTCTCAATTCTCAAGAAGTGAGCGAGACGGCAAGTCTGCCTTGTCCAGAACGGAAAGCAAGCAAGAAAGCTAGCCATCTTCGACTTCTATTCCCTCTGTCTTCTCTTCAAAGCTAGCCGAGTCGTTCCCCAGAGCGGATTCGGTGTCAAAGAGAGAGATACAAATTTTAACTTAAAAAGACTAGTTGCGCTTCTTCCTCTCCAACAGGTTCCATTTCTCCGCCAAGAGAAACCCTAGGGCATTCCTCTCTATCAATGACTGAAGAAAGAGGACTCGCAATTTCTTATTTTAGAGGGAGGTTTCTTTCACGGAATCAACTATTTGAATACGTTACCACCAGTTGCCACATTTACTGATTCAACAGCGGCTTTCAAAGAGGCTTTCGTACCGAGCTGCCTTTAGATTAGAGCTGGGTAATCCAAATGCCAGTCTCAGGTCCCATTCTTCCGAACCTTGCATTACCAGAGACAAAAAGAATAGAATTTCGCTTACGCCCTTGGCTTATGTGATTGAAGACGGCACCTTCTTACCGAAATCATTGATCTTGTTGAGCCAGGCAAGCCCTTAGCCCTTACTACGATACGATATGGGGCACGAGCATTGAATGATTCTAGCTCGAGGGTCGATGAACTCTCTTAAGCCGAATGCCCTTCGCTCGTTAGAAAGCAAGTAACCCTAAACAGCATCCGTTCGCCCCCACTCTTACTTTCCTGCCAAGCCTACCCACAACCCTCTTTACCAGAACCGAACATGGAGTCTTACCTTCCTGCGCTCCCTGCAATCAGTCAGCCAGCAGGGGTGGCGGTTATGGTACCCCTTTGGGGGGCTGACGTCCTTTGGGTGGATGTCAGGGAGAAGCTCTTAAATATTCCAAATTAATGCACGGCTCTTCTCCGTCACAAAGACTCCCCGCTGTCTTGTTGTTCCTCGTACGCTGCTACGCGTATCAGGGGGCGGCAAACATGCCTTAAAACATCTGGAAATGGTCATACAAACGTTCTATCTTCTACCTAGGGGCCTTTCTCATTCAGTGGTAAACCTTACCAGCCTCAACGAATTGATATGCTTTTTCTTTTTGTGAGACCGGCGAATGCTGAATACGGAGAAAGACAATGAAATCATAACAAAGCAGGTAAACCAAGCAAGCTTACAGAATTCGGAGAATTAAAACTCAGAATAAGCTCTTTTGACCAATTAGCACCTTTGGTAGCCAGAAAGAGGATATCATAGAAAGCATTCACAGTACTTTCTACGGTCACTGATCAAAAGCACATTCATTCAGTAAGGGATTTCTCCTCAAAGTAGTGTAATCTAGCTCAATTCGCCTCATTGATTCTTTCTACAAGCCTGAAATCTCGACTCCTCCTTTCTTTCTGAGTCCAGCCACATTTCCATTTGGTTATGCTATACGCTAGTACTTGTTGCGGGGGCAGGCCATAGACCTACTAAGTCGCTAGCTATATATAATTTGCTCAAGTGTGAAAGCGGAAGGTCCTGCACATAAAAAAGATTCCACTTCAGAGACCTTTTAAAGCCTTTGATTACGTGGTCAAGACCCAGTACTACGGGTATGCAGAAAATACCCATACATAAATGGGTGTAGAATTAACTTGCAGAAATGCCCGGTCGCTAGAACTCTGAAGAAAGGCTTAAAGCAGAGCTTTCTCACTGACTCAGGAAAGGCTCAATCATCAGAAATGGTTCGAGGAGAGCTTCAATCGAAAAAAAGCCTACTTATTCTACTCGAAAGCCCTATTAGGCAGTAGAGTAGTGGCAAGCACAACAGAAAGGAGCTTTCCTATTCCTAGATGTCAGGCGGGGAATCCTCATTGTGTACTACCTAGCCGACTCTCTTAGTGTATCACCTCCGTCTATCTAATGTCTCCTAATGCAGCTACGAAGGGCAATGCTTTGTGGAAAGCGGGCACTGAAAAAGAGATTTCAATGGATACTTCAAAAGCACTAACTAAGGAGGAAGGAACCGGAGCAACCACTGGAAGGAAGCCTAATGGTATGATTTCAGACCATAGCGATATCGAACATCACTTACATTATTTTATGATCTGGAAGGACACAGAAAAAAGACGGAATGTCTTAAGTAAAATAGAGAGCTGGTCTTTAAAATAAAAGAAATTATATTCTTGTTTTCAATACAGAAAGAGGAGGAGCTATTCTCACTAAACCGAATCTGTAAATCGAAGACCGCTAAGGGAACTCTTTATTGATTGTGTTTACAGAGCCTTACAACTCTTCCTTTCTTTCCTCTTCTCGTGCCCTTTCCTAAGGGCCACGTCCTTCACTCTATTACCTTCTATTCGAAGTCTGACACTTCTCTTTTACCCTTAGACTTCTCACTGTGAAACTTCTATTTCACTCCCTCACTCCTGACATCCCCTAACTTTGACAAGGCAAGAAAGAAGTCAGCTCTTAGCCCTTCTTTGGCAAAGACTACTCGCTCGCGGTAGAACTGTCTTTGCTAGCTTTATTGCTGGCTCTAAGCCTACCTCCTTGACTACATCCTGATAACCCGCCTGCCTGCCTTGACAGAAGAAGGAGTGCAGCCTTCCGGTGTAACTTCTTTGGGACTTGCAGTTCCTCCTGTCAAAGAGGAACGTAAATTAGAACTTATGAACCTGAGCATTGTACAGTATACTAGAATTCTCATAATTATTTATTGATGTAGTACACCAAGGACATAATAAAACACTAGATCTACCATAGTTTCACGATCCAACACCATCCACTCCATTAACTTAAAGGAAAGGCGATGCCACAAAGAAACCTCAAATCAGGAGCCCCTCTGGATGAGATGCCCCTAAGGACCTGACTCAGGGCTCTCGCAAGGCGCAGAGGAAAACCAAACCAATTGGAAGAAGTGGTCTGGCACGACTTGAAGAATCACTTATAGAAAGGATTCAACTTCGTTCACAGATTCTCTCCTCAAATATGAATAAGGAAGGAAGCAACTCAAGACAAAGCTGGAGAATCAGGCTATAAGGTGCATCTTTTTCGCCTCCGATCACCATCTCTTTCGACTCGCTCGTTACCTAGTGATGAGCTTGACTCTTGCTCTAAGAAAGACGAACGCGGTCCTATCTGGCAAAGCCGGCCCAACGGCTCTTGACTTCGTAACCTTCGGCCCCTTCTACTGAAGCTAGCCTTTTGGAGTACGTTCCCTCACACCCGGAACAGAAAGTTACTTCCGATCCCTTCCCTTCCTGTGCTGGTAGTTTCATAAGGCCAATATGAGCTGAGCTGCTATTAGCTATCTTTGCCTTCCTCTGCGAGTATCCCAGTAGGAGTAGTACGCTAGAGCCAAGTAAGTAAGGTGGAACTCATACCTTTAGTTTGACCCGGACGATGCGGACGTTAATGCTTACATCAATCCTATCTTCCTATCGTCCTTTAGGTAAAGATGGATAAAAGCGTTACAGTTCTAGCAGGTGACCGAACGGACTAAGCCCGAAAGAAGAAATAATATGAATATTGGCCAAGCCAAGTGCATATGTACTCAGGAAAGCAATTGATCGATGGGACGGGAAAGAGAGTTTCTATCACGAGTTTAGGCACCTTTTGGGCTGGGGATGGGCTTTCTTTTAAAGTATGGTACGCGTGACTGACCCTCTAATGTCAATGATTCTAAAACAGCTCGACTGACATTTCCTTCTGTCTATAGATTCCCCAGAGGGGGCCTGGGGTCGGTAGAATCCAGAAACGTGGTATCAGCAACTAAAAGGCTCGCTACACCGGTCGATGTGGTGGTTGAAGAAGTCTTCTTTTTAGTCATCGATATGAGATACATTCCCAGATCTGGTCGGATGAACCGTACTCTAAGAAGTTGACTGAAGTGATCCTCTTTCTAGTACCCGGCACAGACCTGTCACACACATTCTTTATTACTTACACCGGAGAGGATCGCCCAGGAGGGCTTGTCCAAAGCATAAAAATGAAGTCTGAGCTGTCATTATGAAAGATGGCACGGATTGACTTGGTTGATGAAGGGCCCGTGTAACCATACCGAATTCGCACCTCCAGGCGCCTCCCTAAAGCTCACTTCCTTCTTGGGGACCACGACTCTGACGATGTGTATAACGCATTTTACGCCCCCGAATGTATGGAATGGTTAACGGGCAACCGTAGAGAGAGAAGCCCTTATTCAATGCTTCATTCATAGGAGACCACGCAGAGCAGGTGTAGCGTTCGTAGCAACCGAACCATACTACTTGACTATGTAATTAGTTGAGGAAAGTAAGTCACCCACCAAGTTAATCGAAAATTTCTATGCTTGGTTCAAAGATCAAAACCTTGACAAGGGGAAAGAGCCTTAACCATATAACTAAGAAAGAGACCCACAGTCTCGTAGCGACCGTTAAGCTCGTAGCAAGAAATACGGAGCCATTGCGGATGATTTAGATAGAGGGCGCAGGAAGGTGTAGGCAGAAGCTTTCTGAGTCGGGGAGTTAGAGACCTTGAAGGTTACCCGAGACTAGCCCTTTTAGGTTTCCGGTATGCGTACCACCGAGGTCTTTACAAGAAAGAATTACTTCTTGACCATTAATTCTTTCTTGACCATTAATTCTTTGCATATGGGCAATTTACTGTTTAAAGGAAGCGCCATCCCTATGCCATAGTAGAAAGGTAATATACCCCGAATGGTCTTCAATTAAGAGATATGATTCTCAGGGGCATCTCTTTAGCATCCTAACAAGGAGCTTACCTTATTGCCCTGGAACTAGTATCGGCAAGTGACATATTCTAAGAATCGAATGCCCTTGTTTGGCTGTTAGCAAGTAAGTAAACCACCTCTAGGTAAAGGAATTTACTTGCTAGCGGGAGGGCCATTTCTTCAAGAGTTAAATTGAGAGACAGTCCCCACAGCCTCCACGCGTAAACGTATCCCTTTCCCGTGATGATGCTTTGTTAACCCGGGGGTCTGCTTGTAAGAAAACCCTGCGTGGAATTGGTCACATGAAGGGTAGTACCCGAATAAATCCACCATGCATAAGTAGACAAATAAAAATAAAGCAACTTTTCAGGCACCAGGGCATAGTGATTACATTCCTTCACTCCTTAAAAAACCGAAGCTTTGAACCAAATGTTGTATCACATGACGGCGAAATCACTCACGTGCAGTTCGTTCTCAGTAGCCTACGTCCTTTCGGAACCTAGGAATGAATCTATGTTCAGAAAAAAGCCCAGCTCGCTACAGTCCTATAACCAAGCAGCAAAAAGAGGGTAAGAACTAAAAGCTGTCCGATCCAATGCAATCTCATTCACTATTTGTAAACCTCCTAAAAATGCGAAAGGAGCCCACATGCCCTCTCTCCTTCCCCCCGCCCCCGAAGGCTCTTGATGAGAATAGAATCCTAAGGAGGCGGGCCTCGCCCTAGACTGTTGGGCTACTCCTCTTTTTTGTCGACCGAGCTGGAATAATTTGTGGCTTTGGGCCGGCGGCCTACCCGCTTTCCTTTCGGTCAGCTGCCCCTCAACCGCTTCAGGGGACTTTCACAATTAAAAGCTGGCGGACCCGTTTTATGATAAAGAAGCAGCCCTTTAGTCCGCTAGTAGAAGCTAATTCAAAACTAAAGAAATCTTTGTTTGTAATGAAAAAAAAAAGTGTCTTCTTCTACAAGAGTTATTATACCATCTTGGTGAATGAAAAGAAATCCCCCCCGAGAAGGGAACTGGCGAATCTCCCGGTGTTACAAGCAAAATATCAGAAATTTGCAATTCATGTTCTGAAAATAAGTCATCGAAATACTTAACATCATACTTTTTCTTATCAAAAGAAATCAGAATTTCATCGTAGTAGCGTGCGTATTTAATTTCGGGAAAACAGGCCTTAAAGGCCCTATCGAATTCATCCATGAAAAAGTTAAATAATAAGGAAGTAAGATTGGTACCAGAAGGAAGAATGCCTACTTCGTTCTTCCAATATCAATTCTTGGTTAACAGCGACGAATTAAGAAATGAATTGAGTAATTCAAGAATTATTTGATCTTTCACAACACTTTCCACCTTGGCCATGAGACGCGCACGAGAAATAAAAGCGGGTGCTTCAGAAAGATCAATCAATATAAGAAAATCGACCTTCCCCCAACTTGCTATTTCTGTCTTATAGTTTTGTATATTTCTATCTTCCCGATGGGAAAAAGATTCATTCATAAAAAGGTTAGAACCAAACTTGCTACTGAGAAACTTGGCTAACGCCATCAAAATAAGTTTGTCTTCTGGGGAAAATACAATAGTAAATAAAAGTTCTGACTCAAGGAATCGATTGGCAAATGACGGAACCACTTGTTTTAGCGGGTCGTCTCTTTTCAAAAATGTAATGGTTTTATTGCGGGCGTTTTCCATCGCCAGAAAAATGTCATATTGAATCTCTTTCATCCGATTATCTAAAAAGGGAAAAATATCTTTATATTGAAAAAAAAATTTGTTCTATTTCGAGCAAGAGGTGCTTGCGTTCGAGCATTTTTTGGTTTACTAAACGAGGGAGAATTCCACTTATAGTTTTTGGCTTAATCATTTTTATATCATTTCTTCGGACTGAAGACCATATACTTACTTGGCGCGACTACAAACACCGCGATTTTCCATCTATGCGAATCCATTTGTATCTTACAATACATCATGTCGATTGCTTGACCGTTACCCGGGTGGCACATACCCGAGCTCCCCTTTATATCCCACTTGAGCATCTGGATCAATACCAGCAAAAGCAGCTCTATGGATGGGGTTCTAGAAATCTCGTTAAAGGGGGTCAGTCTCGTCTTGCAGAACAGAAAGTAGAAGATGACTCCGAGGGATTAATTAAAATAGAGTCGCTGTCGTAGTGGTCTATACTTCGACAGGTCTTGGAGTACTGAGTTGCATGGGAAAAAGGATAGGTAATTGCTCTACCGCACTCGACTTATGTCAAAAGGAGATGTCCTTAACGGGATGGGTATCAATGAATTGCCTTTGCGCCTCGCACGCGGTAGCTGTGAGGGGAAGCCCCCCGATTCCCTTCCAACCACTGGAACCGAAGCTGCACCTTTCTCTTCAAAGTGAGTCTGCTTAGTCAGAATATTCGAAATGCAATGGATGCAAAGACGACTTTAAGACAGATCCTTCCGGCACGATCTGTTCTCCAAAAGACTTTGGTTAACGCGTCCAGGTGAAAGACTTGGTTAACGTGCCTACGAAAGACTTCTCTGAAGGAGCAACTTCAGAACAAAGGGATGGATCTCTTCCAGACCCTCAGCTAGATAGCATAGGTCCTTCCTTTGGTCCCAGTCGGTTATTCATATTCTCACGGTCGAGCAAGTAAAGGGCCCATACATTCGGGTGAGCAAGGTATTTTAATTGCTTACTTGTTAGAGTAGGGAATGCCATGATCGATAAGAATGTTATATACATAATAGTCCCATAGTTTCTATCTTGGTGAGATGAGTAGTAATAGAATTCCTATCGGATAAGGCCCCAAACTTCTATTTTCTTTCCTGCCCTTTCCGTTCCAGGCCTGTTTGACCGTCCTTTTCTTGTCCTTCTGCCTTACTGCTTTCTCCGCCCCGTCTGTCTTTCTGTCTTGTTCTCCCGCGGTGGCTTCTTGTTCCCACCCACCCTAATAAACTTGCTCTGACTTTGCCTTCGCCACGGGGCGTGCCTCTGCGCTTGCTTAGATGCTGCTTGTGCCTCCGTAGATGGAACTTCATCTGGATCCTAAACAACTAGCACTGGATTTTTGACCTGTCGGTAGTAGGGTTCGAGATGGAGATTTAGTTAAATATGATGCTTATCCAGGTATCCAGTCCCACCAGCATATGAGCTAGTAGCTATTGAGGCTGCATCCGCTCTAGAGCCTATAATAGATCCAGGGCCCGTGGCATCCCCTCCTGAGAGCCTATCCCTGTCCCAATTTGATATTGTTTTCTTATGCCAAATGCATAGCTACCAACAGCAGCTAGAGAGGCAGCAGTCAAAGTGGCAGCATCTTGCCCGCGGATTCACTAGTTCCTGATCCCAAAGATCGAAAGTCAGATACAGATCCTCCAGTTGCTGAGCCAATTTAAGTACCAGTCCGGGGGTGGATACAGATCCAGTGCTGGTTGATTCGCTTGACCGAAATAATTATAGAAACCCAGCTCAGTTGATTCACCTAAAGCAGTTGAATTGATTCTTATCGTTCGACAGTTATAGATTCTTTAGTCGCCTTTATTGATCCACTAGTAGCAGATATAGCTCCACATCCAGCTAGCCCATGGCAAAGGCAGTTAAGACGGGGTGGTTCTAGTAGTTCTTATTGCTATTGTCGGAACACATTGACTAGGAACGGGGAGCTAAGACGGCTTATACGCCTTTACTCGTATCGGGACACAGCCGGAGCTAAGACCTTGGACAGGGCACTGCCAGCCCCCTCGACTCGTATCAAGTACGGAGACCCAGATCCCAAGGAGGAGAGAGCTTGTTGGAACACATGCATGCTAATTCCGGAACATCTATTCTTGGAACACGAGCAAATGGTGGATCCGCGTGCGATAGGTTATGGCTCTGAGTTGGTCCCGTATCGGTATTAAAAGTAGTTATGGAGACAAGAGCTTCTTTCCCTTAGTTTGATGTTCAAGAAAGCCTTTCTCGAGAGTCGGCTTTAGTGATATCAGATTCTTCCGGCACTAGGATCTTCATCTTAGCTGGTAGGTGACCTGGCTCAATCTTATTAGCTGGTCTTGCTGGCTCTCCTCTTGCTTCCACCGTGATAGGATATAGGTATTCTTTTAACAACAGTGTCCCCTGACACTGTTGTTAAAAGAATACCTATATCCGTAGAGTAATAGTATAAGTTTGGCTACCGATAATCTTATCTCGAGTAAGATACTTCCGTTCTAACGCACCAGTAGTTGATAGAGTGTCTTATGGAGAGAGTGGGCCACAGGTGTGGCACATGAACGGTATTTCAAGATTGTCTGTACTTAGCTACGCATTAACCGGTAGGGGGGTATGGGGGCACTCCCCCATCAGGTTAAAGAGCAGAGTTCTAAGAGGTAAGGATCCTAAGCTCGACCACTGGCGTGGCCCGGGAGAAAGCTCTTCATATAAGTCCCTGATAGAAAGTAATATGAGTTCCTTCGTGGCTTCCCGATCGTAAAGATAAAGGAAGGTAGAGTATATTCCGGTTAATGAAAAGATAGATGTCCGGTTTTTAGAGAGAGATGTAAATGTATATCCTCTAAGAGCCCTTGACTGCCGTATAAATTCCTCTTTTCATAGGTGTGAGTAAACAGAAAAGAAGAAGCATGGTTAGTTTCGTGTGAAGTCTTTTAAGCCCTTTTACTTTCTGCCGTCCTTTAGGTCCGTTTTCGTTCCATCTCTAGAAGATGTCTTTTCCACCGCCTGAAGATTGATCTCTGGGGTAGCTGCCTAAGGTTCCGTAAATCCAAACTGAATGAACTGCTGCTCGGATCTTGTTGTTTAGGCTTCAATCCTGTTCCGATCGGAGTGCGGTTAGATTCGCTGAGAGGCTAATGTCTTCCTATAGAAAGTTATTTTCATAGGTGCCCCTAACCTGAACTTCTTAGGGGTCCTCTAGATCAGCTTCTCTCTTTTCACAGTCGAAGCGGTGTGAGAGTTTGTCTTCCATTCAACTGCTTCGAGGAAGCCCCCCTTCTAATTAGTCGGAATCTTGGCCCGGTTATTGAATGCTTCTATCTTTTTTTCTTTCTTCTAGGCGGAATAATCCTACTGTCAAGGAGAAGAGCGAGAGCTCCTCGAATGTAAGGAAAGATCGGCGGAGAAAGCAATTCTCAACCCTCTGGCCTTTCCCACTATTGAATAGAAGCGAGTGAATAGAAGCTGAGAGTTGAGGGATGAGGATCTTCGTTCTCGTTCGATGATGTAAGTGGATCCCGCGTATCCTTTCTATATATGCTCTCTGTATGACCCTGTTTCTAAGTGTAAAGGACGAGCGCTGGTGAAAGGCTTACTAAATTCCAGTTGTTCACTCTTCAGGATTCATTCAAGCTTGCCCCACCCAGTTGGAGCTTCTCGTTCAATTACCGTGCTTGGATCTCACTAGGCTATACACCAAGATTAAAGGCGGGTCGACTTCTTTCGTTTCGTTGCTCTTTACTCGATCTCATCAGCTTGTGATAAAATGAAAAAGCTATGGGCGGCAAGATTCCTATCTCCACAGGTCTCTGTTTTATTCCTTTCTTTCTTTCATAAGCTGCTTGGCATTCTTTCTCCTAAAAGAAGGTATTCCCCCGCTAAGGACTTCTGACCTATCAATGTTATTGAACGTAGCAGGAGAACGTCAAATATAGGCCAAAGGGCTGTTAGGTTCTTTCATAAGCCTTGTCTTATCCGCCCTTGTCTATTAGAATCGGATAGGCATCTCCTCTTAAACCTTCTCTGCATAGCTCTTATGCGAATGTGGCCCCTTCGGCTGCTCTCTTTCGTTGTCCGAGCTCTTTCTTTGCTTCTTCTAGTTTCTGTCAAAAGTGGAATGGTTTTCTGAGTGAAAGCATGCTTGCTCGTGCGCAACCTTTTTCTTCCCCTTTCACGTCCTTTGTCTATTTATCGAAGTGGGAAGAAAGGGTCATCTCAGGATGGACTCAATATCTATTATCTTGCCACTTCCCTTTCTCCGCATCAAACGGAAAATCTAAAATAGTCATAAGAGAGTAGACATATAAACAAGTAAACCCGGCCCAGGAAGAATGTACCGAAACATCATACATATGAGACTGAAAGCTTCGTCTACCCGTGAAAAATTCTGTATTGATCGACCTGTGTGACACTAGCCAATCAATTCATTCAATCGACGAGGATGATAACCAGAGACTTTTCCTGTTCTTGGAGCTCAATCACTAAGGCCCCATTTCTGTATTTAAAAAAAATGGGGATCCGGTTGTTGTTTACTTTCTTTCCTGTGGCTGAATATTTCAGGTGGCTCTAAGAGACCTGTCTCAAACCGAAGCTCCCCCTGAAGAAGCTAGATGGAGATCCTTTAATCATAACAGAAAAGGACACTATGGAGATAATTCTCTAATCCATCTTACCTCAAGGATTCAAGGGTCTTGAGGACAGCATCCCAAGGAACGGAGTCGTAAGCCTTGCGAATATCTAACTTGGCGAAAAACAAAGGAGTTCCCTCGGAACTATGACCAACTCGTGAGCTAGAAGAATGTTTTCACTGATGTTCCTGCCTTTAATGAAAGCCGACTGATGGGGCAACTCATCAAGCACTTCCCTAAGCAAAATTATATATATTTTCTTTACGAGCACGTTGCACAATGAAATAGGTCTGAACTCCCCCCGGTTATCCCCGGGTCGGCTCAAGGAAAGTTGAGTTGACCTTGTTTTAACAGCTTTCCACTTCGACTGTCTCCTCCTCTTGGACAAGTTCAATCGCCGAATTAGCAATTGGAAAGGAAAGCTGCTGTCATATGCCGGAAGAATGGAGCTCATCTCCTCAGTGCTTGCAAGCCTTCACATCTATTGGTCGTCCGCTTTCAGGCTTCCGGAGAAAGATCTTGAAATCCATTTCATTGAACATTCGGGATTTCTTTTGGTCAGGCCCCGAACCCGCCTATAAGATCCATACGATCAGCTGGTCCAATGTAGACCGAAGGATGAAGGTGGATTGGGTTTAAGAATTATTGAGGGGGACTGCCATGTTAAAGCTTTTCTGGAGAGTCGTTAATGATAATGGGTCCATTTGGACTCAATGGATTCATTTTAGATATATCAGGAGACACTCTATTTGGGTGGCTAATATTCCATCCGACTGCTCTTGGTCTTGGAGGAGTGTCGGTAAGGGAAGATGTGGCTAATGCTATCAAGTGGCAGATTTGTAATGGCGAAAGCACGAAGCTGTGGCATTGTCCGTGACTTAGAAATGGCCCGATCAGCTACAGGTACGAGGTCACTGTTCTAATGGAAACAGGTCTCCCGGACCGTGCTCTAGTAAGCGATTAAATTTAAAATGGGTATTGGAACCTTCCTCCTAACCGCGGAATGGCTGGACAGTGTCTAATGCAAGAGATTGCCCTGTATCAATTCCCGCAGCTCCCTGTTGAAGACGGGATCGTTTGGCCTCTCAGCCCGGATGGAAATTTAAACTCCAAAATAGCCTGATCATGAACTCATAAACAAGTGAAGCAGGCGATTAATCAAAAAAGTAGGGGACCCGCGCTTGGAATAGTGGGTTTATTGTAGTAGATGAATCAGAACATAAGGAATAGGTGGTTAGGCTAGAAGCAGGTGAAAGAGCTATAAAAAGTCGGAATAGGAGCTATGAGGTTTAAAGAGGTAATGATTCTAGGACTAGAGGGAACAACGTTAAAGTCGACCAATGATAGGCCCCCAGAAACAGGAAAAATGACTACTTCTTCTCCATCTGCTGGTGCCTTCATTTCCCTGATTGTGCCAGCTACGTCCTTCCTC
>JARGGL010000013.1:3000000-3192500 GCA_029955375.1 Rubus parviflorus | reverse complement strand
CTCATAATGACTAACAACGTCGCAACACCTTCTGGGTGTGGTTCGACTGATGTATTAGGATTCCATCTTTACGGTGCTCGATCTGCAGGCCGAGACAATACCGTGTCTTCCCAAGATCCTTCATCTCGAAGTCCTTCTTTCCAATATCCTGAAATGGATTTCTTAATAAACACGCAGGGGCATAGTTCGTTGTTCACGTATCCCAAGCCGATCAAGTATTCACTTAGACGGTTATACCACATCCGTCCGGATTGTTTTAATCCATATAGTGAATGTCTCAGTTTAATTGAGAACGTGTTCCATGGTCGGAAACTACTTGATTCAGGCAACTTAAGTCCATCAGGGACTTTCATATGTATCTCTGTGTCTAGATCCCCATAGAGATAAGTTATTACCACATCCATAAACTGCATATTCAGTTTTTCAGAAACTACTAAACTGATTAAGTAGCGGAACGTTATAACGTCCATTACGAGAGAATAAGTCATGATCTCCTCGTAGTCAATTCCAGGGCGTTGAGAGAAGCCTTGCGCCACTAGGCGAGAACAATCTCATTATTCTCATCACACTTCCTTACGAATACCCATTTATGACCAATTGGTTTAACATTGGGCGGTGTTGGAGCGACTGGTCCGAACACACTTCATTTCGCTAAGGAATCCAATTTGACCTGAATTGTTTGTTTCCTTTTTAGCCAGTCGTCTCTACGTTGAAAATCATCAACGGAGCAAGGTTCAACGTCATCGCTAGTTTTGATTTCGGTAGCTACCACGAATACAATTATATCATCGATGATAATCTCATTTCGATTCCATATCTCACATAAGCATGCATTATCGAGATTTCTCTATTCTCGGAAGTAGGTTCAGATGTTGGAGCGTCCCCCAACGTCGTCTCTTCTAGGACGGACCTATAATCCGGATTATCTTGTGAGATAGATCGATTGAGATTGCGATGGTAAGAGGATTTGTTTGTGCCAAATTTACCCTCTTCTGGGGACGTATGACTGGTTTAGCCGCCAAGCCGTACGTCGTCTATTTAGGACGACACGTCCTACGGGGACGTTGCATCCTTCAAGGATGACTTTGCATCCTACTGGGACGTCTATCCTTACAGGCAAGTTTGCAGCAGGTATATATGATCTCGTCACTTTAGCTAGATCAGAGAGAGTGTCTGGCATTTTATAGGCTACACTCTGTAGATCTAGAATTCATCGCACTTCACTTATCACATTTGTGCGATTCGGGGATCGAGATGAGACATAATGGGTACATGCCACGTTAATTCACGTCATTCCTTATCAATGTTAACGTGTGAATCTCCCCCTAACGACGTGAAGATAGTCTCATCAAAGTGACAATCCGCAAATGCGGTATAGAGATCGCCTGTCAAGGGCTCTAAAAACGTGTAATGGATGAGGATTCATAATCGACATATATGCTCATCTTTTATTGAGGACCAGTTTGTACGTTGTGACGGCACAATTGGCACGTAAACTGCACACCCAAATACGTGTAAGTACGAAACGTCAGGTTCGTACCCAGTCACCAGCTGTAACACAGAATATGGTTGGGTAACAGTGGGCCTCAAGCGGACCAACATGGCTGCATGCAAGATTGCATAGCCCCACGTAGAAATTGGAAGCTTGGTGCGCATTACCAAGGTTCATGCGATCATTTAATGAAAGCTTCTACGAGACTATTCTGGGTGTGAACATGGGAAACCAGATGTTCAACGTCAATCCCAAGGGACATGCAATAATCATCGAAAAACTTCGATGTAAACTCTCCGGCATTATCAAGTCTACTGGACTTTATAGGATAATCCGAGTGGTGAGCCATCCGGGCTAGGAGTTTAGCAAAAAGCAGTATTTGTTGTGGACAATTAGTAAACTTTTGACCATTTTGTCGATGCATCAACCAGAACCATGAAATATTTAAATGATCCGCAAATTGGTTGGATAGGTCCACAAATATCACCTTGGATTCTCACAAGGGAATTACAAAACTAGTTTGGTAGGCTTTACATGCCATGAATTGATTTGAGATTTGTCTTTCAAATATAGCAAGCTTGGCATGGGCTTTTCGGATTAATCACGAAGTTTTTTCCTCCAATAGGATGCCCGTTCGATGCATTCATAGTTCTAAGCATCGTATTATGACCCGGATGTCTCAGACGGTCATGCCACAGCATATAAGTGCTCTTATCAATTCAGCGCCAGGCGAAATGATAAAGTTATTTCCAATCAAGTGTATTGTGGTAACATAAAGACCACTTGAAAAGACATCTCAATTTCTCCAAGATACGCTTTTGGCCGTATTTATTGGAGGTCATGTGTAAAGGAAATCCACACCATTCTCATGAACGGTTTCAATATGATATTCGTTTGCTCGAATGTCCTTAAAACTCAGTAAGGTTCGACTGGACCTATGAGAGTATAAGGCCTCAGATATGGTCATAGGAGTACCATATGGACAACCCGAATTGGGCTTTGCCAAAGCCTTTGATTAGGGTCGACGAGCCCGTAATCGTTGTCACTGAGGTTACTTTAGGCGTGAAGTTGATGAAATACTTTTGATCTCATAAGATAGTGTGGGTGGTACCACTATCAGCCAGACAATCAACTTCCCCACTAGTCATGCCTAATAGTAGAATAATTTAAAGCTGGTCACAATGTCAAAGGAATTTGCTCAAAAAATGCTTTAAATTATTTCGAGAAACATTGAAATATTATTCATAACCAAAACCATAATCCAAAAGAAAAGCGTAAACATATATCTGGATGGGCTACGCCTAGACCCAATTATTATCATGAAAATTGAAAAAACACACTAATCCAAATTCATTTCAGCGACAAAGTCGACTGCCTCAAGAGTTGCCTCTGGAGTTATTTCGACCATATTAGTTTCAGGCTTATTTCCACGATGATAGCTTTGAGCTTCTTGTGCCGAAGCACGGCAAGTTCGTTGCCAATGATCCGTACCACCACAACGATAGCAAAGATTGGGCTCGTGAGCATTGTCTCTTGCTTGGGGACGACCGGCCCTGTGGTTGTTCCTTTCTCGAGGCTGTCTCGGTTGCCTTGGGGCCAAAGGTTCTCGTCCAAACCTCGCCTGGCCGGGTTCCGAGGTTGATGGGACGACTGGCCCACATCTCGGTTCTCACGTCGTGGATGACGTCCACGAGCAGTATTAGCCTCTGGCAATGGAATTGCCTTTGCACCAGTGGGACGAGAGTTGTTGTTTCTCATAAGGATGAGACTATTTTTCTCGTCCAGCAGCAACTGGGTGATGAGCTCGGAAAATTTGGTGAACTTGGATTGACGGTACTGGTTCTGGAGTAGGTTATCCGAGCTAGGAAAGGTGGTGTATGTCTTCTCCAATAGGTCATTGTCAGTCAACTGATCACCACAGTACTGGAGAAGAGCACGGATCTTGCAGACTTCCGCGTTATATTCAGTAACGGATTTGAAGTCTTGGAAGTGTAGATTAAGCCAATCATGGTGAGCTTCTGGCTGCCAGATAGTTTTCTGATGGTCAAAACGATCTTTAAGGGAGTCTCATAGCTCCTTTGGGAAGGTGATGGCCACGAACTCAGATTTCATGGAATCCGACATGTGGCGGTGCAACAAGATCATCGCCTTAGCATTCATATCTCGTGTAACAGGAATCTCGCGATTGTCCTCCTCATAAATGACATCCAGCAAGCCTTGAGCGTCCAAGTGGTTCTGGATGTCCTGGGACCAATCCAGATAGTTCTTGCCAGCGACGTCCAAGAGCGGGAAGTCAAGTCTGATCGACATAGTTTCTACAACGGGAGAAACTGGATTAGTGTATCATATAAATTGACCGGTTTATATGTTCATGATAATGTTTACGGATTAGACATGTGAACATAAGTTCAACTTCGAAAATCTTCGGGTTCGAAACATGTAATCATGGTTTTGTGAGAAATAAATTCTCATGGATTTATATCGAAATCGACAGGTCGATATAGATGAAATCTTCTGGTCATCATTTGGCAAATATACATATAATTTCTACCACATAATTGCGAGAAAATAAACAATTCTAGAATGAAAAGTTATTTACTCAACCCTTTCAGTAGCTCCAATTGAATACGACCAGGTAAGATAGGGTGAGGTTTTTGGTGGAGCGAGGCTCTCTTAAATACCGAACCGCCGAACCTTGCCTAGACATCGCATCCAACTGGGTGAGCCTAGTCGTGGAAGATTCATAACCTTTCGTGACTTAATGTGGAGATATATGTGCCGTGTGTAACATTTTACATGCCTTTATTTTTGATTTAGTGATCAAGTAATCAAACAAAAATAATAAAGCACATGCAATCCAAATATATTACAATTTCTCTTGACCTAAGATTAGGGTTCATGCTCAATGGTTATGGTTCACTATTTTCCAAGGATTGAAAAATAAAAAAAACATAACTTACTTGAGAAATGCACCTAAAAAAAATTTAGGGTTCCACGAGTCAAGAAAAAAAAATCACCAACAAATTTGGGTTGCTTCCTTCCAACTTTGTGAAGGTGTTCGTCGTTCGTCGTTTGTCGTTCGTCGTTCGTCGTTTGTCGTTCGTCGTTCGTCGTTCGTCATTCGTCGTTCGTCGTTCTTCGTTCTTCGTTCTTCCTCCTTGTTCTTCGTTCTTCCTCCTTGTTATCTTGGAGTGTGCTGATAACGTGTTGTAAGTCGCTTATTAACTCAAGTAGAAAAGAGAGAAAAACAAGAAAGCGAAGTGTAGAATGAATCTATTGATGTTTGATCAATTGGTGTATGAAATGGTGATGCCTCAACCTATTTATATAGTGGAGAGGTTGAGGTGTATTCATGGTACATCATAATGAGGAGAAACCCTTTAGTTTCCCCACTATCACCACTAACCCCACTAACTATACCATTATGTCCTCTCATAAGTGGTGTAACCCTTATGGAGTTAATAGAAAGAAATATCAAAGGTCTTCCACAATGTATGTAGTCCACATCTTGTATCATGTTTGTACGGACCTTAGTTTAATGGACAGCCACCCCACAATGTGTCCTACAACAATAATAATATTATTATTATTAATTTTTTTTATTTTGTCGTGAAGGATGAGGAGTTTGCAACTTTATATTTATGGATTTACCTTTTTGTCCTTGACTTACTCCACCAATTTATAGCCATTAGATCCACCAAACTCAATCCTAGCCTTCCAATCTTCCTAGCTCCCCCATACCTATAAATACCTAGTTTTAGCCATTTTAGGTATATATCTTTCAGTTAGCAAACACCACCCATCACCTCCATTTCTCTTTTTCTTTTCCCCTTTTAGCTTTCTCTCTGCCTCCCAGTCGACCGGTCGAATGACCAGGCCGACCGGTCGACCGAGCCGACCGGTCGAAAGTCGGCGGTGTCACCTTCTTCTTCCATTTTCACCACCTTACACACCTCATCTTCACTTCCTTCCTTCATCAAAGTTGTTCATCTCGACCTCCTTTATATCATCATCTATCTTGCTGCTGGAAATCTTCACTACATCACTCAAGGACTCAAGATTCACAAGGATTGGGACTTGGAGCCAAGGAGAAGCAAATAGAAGGAGATATGAACTTGCAACCAAATATTGGGTGACAGAATCCTAGGGCAGCCACTATCTATTAAGCATCCCTCAACCTTAATCTCTCTTTTACTTGTATCTAGTTCTATTTGTGTAGTCCTGATGTATTATTTAATGGATAATAGTGAGTAGTTACCTAGTTGGGGACTAGGGTTGTGTGCCCTACTCCAATGTGATTTTGTGACACTTTGGTTATGAATAAATGGCTTGTGATGAATGAATATATGTGCTTTACCTATTTCAATATGTGTTGGATGTTTGTTTTGAGAATTACCACCTCTTGAGCATAATAACCAATCTAATTTGATGTGATTGTGTAAACTTGGTAACCTTGCACAATCTAGGCAATTGGAAACATATGTGATGAGTTTTCCTTGTTTGAGTTCCTATATTTCGATGTTTTACGCCTCTTATGCAATTTTGGGAATTTGGTGTTAAGTAACATAGAGAAATTCTTTAAGACACCTAGAGAATTCTAGTGATCCATAACATGGCATTAGAATACGATTTGAAACACGCTCCTAGATCCATAACATGGCTAGGATATAGAACTTGATTCATGATTTGCATAGGCAAACATTCCACTACAACAAAAATCACCTTTCGTGACACTAGCTTAGTTGACGGTTTCTGAAAAACCATCACCTTAGGTGACAAGCTTTGACGTTTTTTAAAAAACGTCAGCTATATCTCTTCTAAGTATCCTGACGTTTGTACTAAACCATCAAGTAAGGCCTTTTTCTATTAAACAAAAGAAAAGGAAACGGGTTCTTCCCTTTTTAGTCAGTCTCTTCCACTCTCTCTTAATCCCAGAACTGTGTATTCTTTCTCTCAACCGCCAACCCTAGCAAACCGCAAGAAAATGAACCAGTTCGTAAGGACCCTGCCGGCAAAACCCCAGATCGGCTGGTAAGCTTCGCGCTTTTCTCTTCCTCTGAAGCCGATCGTGCCGCCGACAAGGTCGCTGCTGGAGCCAAGAATGGTAATTTCTTTATCATAGAGACGGAGATAGAGAGCGACGCAGAGAGCTTAGCGATGCTGTTAGGGCGTCGGGTTCGGGCAAGATGTTGATGTTGCCGATATCGGATCCTCCGCCGGACCAAGAGAGAGATAGACTAATCGGAGGAGACGACAACGATGAGGAGAAGCTCTTCAAAGGATCCGCCATGACCTGACGCGGAGCCTATGCCGCCATCTCTTACATGGCCTGTGAAGGTAAACAACAGACCTTTTCTAGTGTTAATTACGCTCCTTATTTACCATTCGATTCCGAACACGGCCCACCTCTGCTTCACTCCAAGGTTCATGGCGTTAGTTTCTGGACTCTCGCACAATGATTTTCCAAGATTCTGACCTTCGTGTACATACCGAGCTCGATAATGCGGAGGTTGAACTGCGACGAGAGCCGCGCCGTGACCTTTCCTCTGCACATTTTGCTGAAGCAATTGAAACTCAACACAGAGTTTTCACTCAGTCTTTACGGTGATTATTTCGTTGATGATGCGATTCGGTATGATCTTGAGAACGGTGAGTATATAGATTCGTGTAAATTAATTGGTAAAAGGTTCTCGATTTCTTTTGGTTCTTGGAAAATTGAATTGGGGTTGTGAGGTTTCAAGATTGAGTTTTTAGGTTTCTAGGGTATTAAATCGGAGTTATTGTTGTTGGATTTATCTGTTTCTTGATTATTTTGGTGTTCTAAAACCTGCATTTTTAATTCAATTCTTCATATATGACTCTGTTCAGATGATGGCATCATCATTCACTCTTCTACACTGCCGGTGATTGCATTTGAGGGTCAGATGGACTTAAGTTTCTTGGAGTATCAATATCCAATGAGCATTGGCTTATCTTCAAAGCTTTTTTTGTCATGCTATCAATGGATTGGAATTATATGGGTCTACAAGTAAGTGAATTGCAATAACCTTATGTTCATCATGACAGCTTTATGGTCATTATGAGATAACACTTCATAATAAACAGAAAAACAAGAGCTCAAGTTTCATGTAGATTGTTTTCAGATTATATTATTTTATATTAGCAACAAGTTTATGCATAACTGAACAATGTAATTCATAAGAAAATAGCAATTTAATAAACCCTTAGTAAGAGGATTAACAATATTTGATTGAGAATCTACTACTAAATTCGAAGATTATTCTAACAATCCCTCTTGTTTATTTATAGGTGGTAGGACTTTCTGTTGTATTCTATTGCAAAATTGGCATACTGTGATAGCTAGTTTTGTGGAATTTTAGACAAATTTGATTGCTTTGTGCGAAATTGATGTGATTTGTGTGTGGATTTTGGTGTCAGGAGGATGATTTGGGAACCACTTCGCTTGGAATTTTGTATTTGTCTTTCACATTTTTCTCTTTGGTGGTGTCTCCGGTGGTTAGGGCACTGGGATCAAAGAATGCTTTAATTCTTGGGAGTACTGGATATTGGTTGTTCATAGCTGCAAATTTGAAGCCAACTTGGTACTTAATATATCTGCTATTTCACTTTTTATCTGACTCAATTTTGTACATAAGTTCACACACAGTGCATATGGTTCAAGTGTTTGAAGTATTTCTGTGTAGGTATACTATGGTTCCAGCTTCATTGTACATGGGTTTTGCTGCTTCAATAATATGGGTTGGGCAGGTACAATAATAGACCATGTTTCAGGTTTTCCTCCAAGTTCTCCTATTTGTATTTGATGGCATAAGCTAGAAACTCTTTCTGACCTTGTTGTGGATCCATCAGGGGACATATTTAACTTCTACTGCGCGTACTCATGCTAGAGATAATAGCTTACATTAAGGAACTGTTATTGGCCACTTCAATGGAGAATTTTGGGGAATGTTTGCTTGTCACCAGGTGAATGTATTGGATATTGTTTAGAAAATCTATATGTATTTGTCTCACTAACAATAATTTCTTATACAGATGAATTTGTGTTACATTTTCAATGAACTTATCTTGTCATTTTCTGATAATCTTACTGTAAAATTTTGCAGTTTGTGGGAAATCTTGTATCACTCGCCTTGCTAAGAAATGGAACAGTAAGTGTTGACCCTTTTAGTTAAACTTTTTTTTGTCATGTTCTTTCTGTTAATTTAGTTATTATATTTAGGTATTAGCCCACAGATCTGATAACGCTGTATTCAAAATTGGTATTTTGTCATCTAATTTAATCTCCAAACAAATATTAAATTGCATTTGGTGGTAACAAAATCTGATTTGATGAAAATGATTAGACCTTTGTACGATGTAAGGATGTTATTGATTATCCCCCTTATGGCGTATTCAGGATTGCAACAAGCATTTGTATGGTAATTACTTCACCAAGTATTCCTGACTACTTTTTTCTGCATTGCTAGTGGTTTTGATATCGTTTAAATGCTTAATTGTTCCTTTTTTGTTTTGTAGTGCTCTTGGTGATGTTCAACAAAGCAGCTCTATCTTCTTATCAATTCCCTAGTGCAAATGTCATCACACTTTTTCAGGTATGTCCCAAAGAACAATAGCTTCCTATTTTAGTGTATTGATATATACTGTCTCCTTGGGGTTGATATACGTTGGTTCTTGCAATGAAGAGGTCGCTCAGGCAATCATATTTGCACTAATGGACCGAAGTGATGCTGAGTTGGGGGAGTCCCTTGCTCGCCTAATACGCCTCAGCCTGGGTCTTCTGTACCTTGGGAAGCAGGAAAGTGTTGAGGCCACTGCTGAAGTTTCAAAGACATTTCATGAAAAAATCAGAAAACATTGCGATATGACTTTGCTTTCTTGTGCTTATGCTGGAACAGGAAATGTTCTCAAGGTTCAAAACCTTCTCGGCCACTGTTCGCAACATCTTGAGAAGGGTGAAACACACCAGGGACCTGCTGTGCTCAGTATTGCGATGATAGCAATGGCTGAAGAGTTGGGACTTGAAATGGCTATTCGTTCATTAGAGCATCTTTTACAGTATGGAGAACAAAATATCCGTCGGGCAGTTCCTTTGGCTCTTGGTCTCCTTTGCATATCAAATCCAAAGGTCACTGTTATGGACACATTAAGCAGACTTAGCCATGATACATATTCAGAAGTAGCAATGGCTGCAGTAATTTCCTTGGGTGTGATAGGGGCAGGAACCAACAATGCCAGAATAGCTGCCATGCTTCGCAATCTTTCAAGTTATTACTACAAGGATGCCAGCCTTCTCTTCTGTGTACGAATTGCTCAAGGTCTTGTTCATTTAGGAAAGGGTTTATTAACTCTAAATCCATATCATTCTGACCGCTTCTTGTTATCACCAGCGGCACTTGGTGGAATCATAACCATGCTGCATGCATGTCTTGATATGAAAGCCATCATTTTGGGGAAGTATCATTATGTTCTCTACTTTCTGATATTGGCCCGAGAATGTTGCCAACTGTAGACGAGAATGTACCTCAATTGGTACATATGTATGTATGTGTGTATATATATTTGGTATATATTGTAATGGAAATGCATAAATTATAATTTTTTTTTCTTCTAAAAATAAATTTCTTGACGGCTATAAAGCGTCAAGTAAAATAATTATTTGATGGTTCAAAAACGTAAAGAAAAGGCCTCAAAAACGTCACGGAAACTTTATCTTGACGGTTTTAAACAGTCAAAAATACTTTAGTTGACGGTTTTAAACCGTCAAGAATCTATGCCCCCTTTCGTGACACTGGTAGTCTTGACGCTTTTTGAGCCGTCAAGGATCACATTTCTTGACGGTTTTGAGCCGTCAACTATGTGCATTTTTGGTGTAGTGTTCGTTGTCGAAGTGTTGCTTATCGCATTGGATTTTCGCTAACTAGAAACCCCAACGTTTTCCAAACTTGCATACACTCTTTACTTACTTGCATTTGCTTTCTTGCTTGCACTTATCTTGTTTGATTGTCATTACATTTCACTCTCTTTACGAAAATCGACACACAACTACACTCGCACATTGTTGATATCACTCACTCACACTCTTCATTTCTAATCTCTCCATTACATTGATAAATGACCTAGTTTACATGCTACCTTAGGAGTCTAGGGCTATCTGTAGGAACATGAAAATGTACTTCCAGAACTGGGTCTCCAAATAAGGCAAGATGATTCCGATGACGTTACGGGTATCGATTCCCTATCCTAGATCATGGGGTTAAGCGAATGGATTGCCTCAAGCACCTAACGAATGAGTTAGGTGGAGTGAGATCCGCATCCTTACAGGGAGTAGGTTACGGTCTCATTGGGCTGTAAGCTGTAAGTTACGGACTAGTAACCATAATCCATAAGCCAGGAGACATGAGTATTCCCGGCCGAGCTAGGAATCCTTTATGACTTACGTCCCGATACGTATCTTACGGCTTGTGGCAACCAATTATCTTGGTTAAGTCCTTTGAAGGAAGGATATCTCCATATATATCTTCGAGAATCCTCTCTCACTAAAGAATCATACATTGGATCTAATAAGGATTCATTTTCCTAATCTGAATTAGGTTAGGATTCTCTTACCGATTCCTTGTGATAGACCTCTTCATAGATCCTCTATATAAGAAGAGACTCTCCTCAAGTAACTCAATTCCCCTGCTTACAACTGTCCTACTGCTTGTATTGTAACTAACTTGATCGTTGGAGGGTCTTATCCGGTGTCATACCTGGTAAGCTTTGTTTTGCAGGTATTCGTTCAAACCGGAAACACCTTGCAGAAGTTCAGGCTCTCACACCATCGATCCTTGTGGACACAACAACTCCCGGTTCATTAAATATATATATATATATACACTTTGACTCAACACGTCACACTACATCTGACCAAGAACCCACTGTAGAACAAGGGCCGACCGGATTTGAAAATAAATCTGTCTCTAACGATCCAACTGCGCAAGCATAATACCAAATTGTCTAACAAACTTCCTCTAAACCCATAATAATCTAGATTTAACGAAGATGATCGACCAAAAGAACTTGGACAAATAACAACGATATTCTTCAACTTATTCAAGGTGGTTGGTGTGGTGGTTTGACACCAAAGTTAGCCTAGGAGAGATCCTAGGTTCGACTCCCCTAGGATACCAGGGAGGGATAGGGTGGGGATGTGTGTTAAAAAAAACGATATTCTTCAACTCGAGGAGAGAACTAATTTAGTGAAAACAAGAAATGTTAGAGAGTAAGTTTTAGGAAAAATGTTTGATTGAGGGAAAAGTTGAAAAGTGGTGATGGGGAACTTAGATCTGAGTATGATTTAGATCAAATCACCCTGAAAAGGCTTATTATTCATCACAAGGGACTAGAACAAAATGAAAATCTAACAACACGAAGAGAAAAGAAGAGAAGGGGAGGAGGAGATTGTGGTTAGGAATTTTTTTTTTTTGGGTTATTATCATAAATGGTACGTACCTAAACATATCTTTTATCTTATCGATGGTATCTGAACTTCAATTTTGATCACAATCAGTACCTGAACTCTTCGATTTCATCATAAATGTTACCTATCCCAAACTTTCGTTAATAATATGTCCAAAACTGACATGTGTATAGCACATGGCCCATTTTCAAAGGTGATATGACGAAAATAAACCATTTCAATAATTTTGTCTATTAAAAAAGAGAAAAAATCACAAATGGTCACTCATTTTTCACCCATTCGACACTTTAGTCACTCACTTTTGCAAAATATCACTTTGGTCACTCAGTTTATACCTACTCATACACTTTGGTCAATCAATCAGCTACCCACTCACGTGGTGTTTTTTAATGGGAAAGCTGATTGAGTGACCAAAGTGTATGAATAGGTATAAACTGAGTGACCAAAGTGATATTTTGTAAAAGTGAGTGACTAAAGTGTCGAATGGGTGAAAGGTGAGTGACCATTTGTGATTTTTTTCCATTAAAAATGCAAAATAATGTTTTGACAACTAAATTTTTTAATAAAAATAAATCAATTAAAAACAAAAATAAAAATGTGATCTTGCCACCATGATTTGTCACGATTTTCGTCTAAATGGTTTTTTCTTTTTGAAAATCATTTACTTTCTTAATTCTTTTCTTTTTCTTGTAATTTTATTTGTAATTGAAGTGGAAAAGTTTTTTTTAACAGACCCATATTTTTATAATCAAAATATAAGTTTTTTTTTATAAAAAAAATATAATCAAGAAATAAAAAAACTTATATATATATATATATATATATATATATATTTTTTTTTTTAATAAAAAAAATATAAGTTTTTTTATTTCTTGTTTGTTATTTTTTAGTTTTATTACAAATGGTATCTAAATTAAGGAAATAAATTAGTGATTTTACAAGATTATCCTTAAAAACTAGGTCATGTGCTATGTGTCAAGAATATGAATTTGGAGAATTTTCTGATATTTTATTCAACTCCGTGTAGAGGTATACATAGGGATTCAAGCTAATACAATTGAGTCACTATTAATTGCAGAATAAACCCTACAAGTCAACTAATCACAATAGAAAACAATCTCCTAATTAAGTACAAACTTATACAACTCATGTCAGCACTCCCCCTTAAGGTGGTGCATAGATATGAATCATGCCCAACTTGTCAAATGAGCTTTTAAATACTTTCTATGATACTGCTTTGGTAAGAATGTCTGCTAACTGTTCTTCGGAAGGAACAAATGGGTCCACCTCCACATGCTTTGTACGATCAAGTTGTATCGGATTCTGGGATATTTTGATTGCTACTTGGTTGTAACAGTATAGATCCATAGACTTCTTTGACTTGAACCCCAAGTCCCTCAATATATGTCTAATCCATAGCAACTCACACACTTCATGTGCCATTCCTCGGAATTCTGCTTCCGCACTAGATCGTGTAGCCACTTTCTGTTTCTTGTTTCGCCATGTCACAAGATTTCCTCCAACAAAAGTAAAGTATCCTGAAGTCGACATTCTATCTACCTTGGATCCTGCCCAATCTGCATATGTGTACCCTTCAACTGAGAGTTCTCCTTTCTTTGCAAACAACAACCCTTTTCCTGAAGTTCTCTTTAAATACTTCAAGATGCGATATACGGCATTCATGTGTTCTTCACTGGGAGCATGCATAAATTGACTGACTACACTCATTACATATGCAATATCTGGTCTAATGTGTGACAAATAAATTAATCTTGCAAGAAGACGTTGATACCTGGATTTTTCAGTTGGTAGCTGGTCTATGTACTCACCAAGTGTATGGTTCATCTCAATAGGAGTCTCTGAAGGTTTACAATCTAGCATCCATGTTTCAATGAGTAGATCAAGCACGCACTTTCTCTGAGATAGAGAAATTCCTTGGTTCGACCTTGCTACCTCAATTCCCAAGAAATACTTTAATTGTCCAAGGTCTTTCATCTCAAATTCTGTAGACAAATAATCGTGCAACGTCTTTCTTTCTTTCTTTTCATCCCCAGTCACAATCATGTCATCTACATACATGATAAGTGCAGTAAACTTACCAGACTTCCTCTTAATGAAGAGTGTGTGATCTGAATTACTTTACCGATATCCAAATGCTTTCATGGCTTTTGTAAATCATCAAAACTATTCTCCCCCTGAAGAGGAGTCTCATATACAAGGGGAGAAAAATATGCATCATCTTCGAGGAAAGAAACATCAAGAGTGATATGAAGTTTCTTTGTTTGAGGATCATAACATCTGTAACCTTGTTGGAATTCAGCATAGCTAAGGAACATACACTTCTGAGCACAAGGATCAAGCTTACCCCGTTGAGGTCTAGGAACATGAACATATGCCACACAACCAAAGACCCGAGGTTTCAAGTTTGGTAAAGTGGGAGCAGACACCAATCGGAGCAACTTTTGTTGTGGAGTTTCAAAGTCAAGGACACTGGAAGGAGTCCGATTAATGAGATAAGCAGCAGATTTGAGAGCTTCACCCCAATATTCACGGGGAACATGCATACCAAAAAGCAAGGCAAGTAGCACTTCCAGAAGCTGACGAATTTTTCTTTCAACAAAGCCATTTTGTTGATGTGTATATGCACACGAAGTTTGATGACAAATCCTATGAGAACCACAAAACATGGCCATTGAGTGACTCATATATTCCCCTCCATTATCTAACTGAAGGAATTGAATTGGGTGCTGATATTGGGTGGACACCATCTTATGAAAATTTTGAAATGCCATACACACTTCTCCCTTATTCTGAAGTAACACAACCCAAGTCATTCGGATACACTCGTCAATAAAAATAACAAAGTATTTTGCTCCAGAAAGATAAGGGATTTTTGCAAGACCCCAAACATCCGAATGAATAGTCATGAAAGGAATAGAACTCTTACGAAAATTTGGAGAATATGAAATCCGGTGGCTCTTGGCCAGTTCACAAATATCACACTTAAAATCCAAATCACTAACACTGGAACACATGAGGTTGTAATTTCCTAAGGTAACCAAAAGATAAATGGCCTAAACGTCGATGCCATAACCAAACTGTGGACTTAGCCTCCTCTACTCCCCCTGACTTGTGTGCTTGTCCCAATATCTGAGTGCCCTTGTCAGTCAGATCCAGGTAGTATAAATTGCCCCTTCTAACACCATAACCAAGAATCTTCCGGGTTAGGATGTCTTGAAATACACAAAAGTCTGGCAAAAAAATCACCAGATAAGATAAAGCTAAAGAAATTTGGTTAACCGATAAGAGACTATAGGCAAGTAAGGGAACAATAAGCACAATGTCTAAAGTTAGAGAAGGAGATAAAGTGATAGATCATTCGCCAGAGATGAGGGAATTAAGGACTGTCATCGGCAGTGGAGATAATAGACTGTGAGGAAGGCTTAATACCCTTAACTTGACTGGGATCATTTGTCATATGGTCAGTTCCACCGATATCAATTATCCATATATTATTACTAGAAACATGAAAGGGCTTACCAGGATTACCTGCTTGTGCCACATGTGTTGTTGCTTGTGGAGTTGAGTGGGTGTCTTGGACAATGTCATGACTTTGATCTATTGTTGCAACAGCTGCTTTTCCTCCAAAATTCTTTCGGAGTTTTTTTGGTAAAGTCCCACCATTTCGGATAGCCAACAACTTCATAGCACTTCCATTTGGAGTGTCCAGACACACCATTCCTCCTGGTCGGAATGAGGATGACTTATTTCATGGTGTGAAATTTTGTGGAGAAAAATTAGATCGAGCAGTCTGTGGAGGACCCTGTCTAGCAGTCTGGGGAGAGAAATTAAATTGAGCAGTTTGTGGAGAGAATCTAGGTGGAGGACCTTGTCTAGGGCGAGATGTAGCCAATGCTGTGTTTTCTGAACTAGCCGCCAGAATAGAGCTATCAGAATATGAGGTTGCACTGCCCATGGTCTTTTTCTGTTGGGCCACCTTTTGAACAACTGCATAACTACTTTCAAGAATAAGTTTTGAATCTTTTTGGAGAATTTCTCCCCGAACTTGATCAAACTCGGAGTCTAGTCCACTTAGAAATATGTGGACACGAAACCGCTTCATGGAGGAACTAAGATGCATAACCTCTTTACTGTATCTTCTTGAGAGGTACTCCGGTGATCAATTTCTTCAAAAATAGCAATCAACTCATTATAATAAGCAGAGAAAGGTCTACCATTTTGTAGGGTGGTGAAGGACTTTCGATTCAACTCAAAAATTCGTGTTTCATCAGATCCATCATAGAAAGTTTTGGAGACTACCTCCCATATTACATGTGCGATGCCAAGGCGGATAAACCTCTACATCAAGGATGGAATCATAGCATCAATAAGCCAACGCTTGACTTTGTGGTTGTTAGTGACCCACGTATCATAGTTGGGGTCTCCGGGTGCAGGCTTGGTGGCTGTGCCTATGAGATAGCCTGCTTTATTTTGTGCTCCAATACGCATCTCTATAACTTGAGACCATAAAGAATAATTGGTCTCATCAAGAACAACTCCAGATGGGAATGGTGAGTTATCATTGTGATATTGAACATTAAAAATTTGGGAAGGTAGTGGTGGTGTGGTGGAAGAGGATGATGAGGAATCAGTGTTGGATGGAGTGAGGAGATGATTGATTTCGTCGACGAACTTTGTTATAGAGATAAATGAAGAATATACAGATTGAAGAATATGCAGATCAGGGTTACTTCGACCGGTCGAAAGGGAAAAATTTAAGTTTTTCGGGAAAGGGAAAAATTTGTGTTTAGGCTGAAGATGTTTGTAGCAGATTTTGTGATGGTGTTGCTGGGGTTAAAGTATGGATTCGGAATTCGGGATTCGGAATTCGGAATTGTGATATTTTATTCTTCTCCGTGTGGAGGTATATATAGGGATTCAACCTAATACAATTGTGAAACTATTACTTACATAATAAACCCTACAAGTGAACTAATCACAATAGGAAACAATCTCTTAATTAAATACAAACTTATACAGCTCATGTCAACACTATGCACATGTCAGTTTTCGAAGGAAGCTTAACGGAAGTTTGCGATATGTATCATTTGAGATGAAATCGAAGAATTCAGGTACCAGTTGCGATCAAAATTGAAATTTAGGTACCATCAATAAGATGTATGATAAATTGAGGTACCATTTATAAAAATAACCTTTTATTTTTTTATAAGCTTCTTGTTGGGGTAATTTTTCTTAGAAATGGCAAATAATAATTGTGAAGGGTAGTTATGTAAATGTAGTCATCGACATTACTTCAAGCCCTTTATATAGCCTGACTTTCCTTCAAGCGGTTTACTATGTATTCATGTACTTAAATTATTATTTCCCTTCAACCTAGGTTTCAGGTTCAAGAACATTTTTTGCTTTTTTTTTTCTTTGGTTTTGGTTTCTCTCCTTCCTTCCTGACAGTAATGGAAGATGATCAAGGCCAAGGCGGAGGCCAAGAGGCCAAAGAGCCGAACAGTCCAAACAGTACCATTGGCTCCTCAGAGAGAAGTGAACCAGTAAGGTCAAGGTGGATACCGAAACCAGAGCAAATCTTAATTCTGGAGTCTATTTTCAACAGTGGAATGGTAAATCCTCCGAAAGAAGAGACTGTGAGAATAAGAAAACTACTAGAGAAATTCGGGTCGGTTGGTGACGCAAACGTCTTCTACTGGTTCCAAAACCGACGGTCAAGATCCCGCCGCCGCCAACGGCAGCTGCAAGCCAGCCTTGAGCAGAGAAATCAAGCAGCACCTGCTCAACAAGTCGGCGGTGCAATACAGTATGAAAGTAGTACTAGTAGTGCTCCAGCAGCTGCAGGAGCAGTTACTATGGCTTTTGGAGCTTCTTCTCCTTCGACTTTTGGTTCTAATTATGATCTTGTGGCCGGTTCTTCTTCGTCTTGTTGTGTTTTGGGGGCAGAAGATGATCATTTTTTTTCAGTTTCCGGTCAAATGGGTTTTCCGGAAATCGAGCACAGCTCCTCCGGTGTAACGTCTGTGTTATGCCCTTCAGATGCCTCAAGTTTGCACTTCCAATCTGGTAATAAGTGCATGCCTAAAATAATTGGTCGACCGTTTCAGATTCAGTTTCACGTTTTCTTTCTTTTTCTTTTTTACCATAAAATTTTTAATTCAACCTTGACCTATCATAATTATAACGCCGTTTCAGTTTAACATACTTCTTTGTTCTTTGATCTTTCAGTTTCACATATTTTTATTCATACTCTCTAACTATATATGATCAATTTTAAGTTTTGAAATTAATTTCTAATTCTTCAGAGATCCATCATTTCATGATCGAACCGGCAATTATTTTTAATTTCTAGAGAAATCATTTCATCATCTATCGGCTATTGCCCTTTTTTTTTTTTTTCTTTTTTTTTTTATTATTTTATTTTATTTTTTAAAAGAAGAAACTAATTAGTATTTATGTTTTTGAACTTTTTTCCAATTAGGAATTTATACTAATATTTATGGAGACAGGCAATGAAATCAATGTTAATATTGTGCACTGTTAAGAACTTAAGATTCATGCATGATTAGATTAGTATGAGAATGAGAGTAATGGAAATATATAAAAGTAATAATTACTTTTTGTTGATCGATGTGACTGTTCTTCAGTTTTGAATAGCATGAAAGTTGCAGTATGCTTTCCCTGAAAACATGTAAAATTCTTTTCTTTCCACTTTTTAAGAAAAGTTTCGGAAGAAAACCTCTCTTTTATTTTTCAGCTTTCCCTGAAACATATGATGTACATTAATTATCACTTTTTATTAATCATAGCCTCTTCGTTTTATGCCCTTTAAACAAATAAATTAGAAACTGGAACCCCAACCCCAAAAATCTCATTGCTTTATGTATAGATTCGGGCCCTTTTTGTGGACTTTTTTTTTTTGATAGAAGGTCTTAATTCTTAAAAGTACCGAATGAAACGTAGGTTAAATTGCAGCCGCAGCTTAAGAAGTACTAGTACTGAATCCATACATGATTATAAGTTGTTTGATTTGGCGCATGATATGCAGGTCTGAATGTGATGATGACAGTGTTTATTAATGGGGTTCCAACAGAAGTTCCAAGAGGGCCACTTGACATGAAAGCCATGTTTGGTACTCAAGATGTCTTGTTGGTTCATTCCTCTGGAGTTCCACTTCCAATCAATGAGTTTGGTTTCTTAGCCCACAGCTTGCAGCCTGGTGAAAGCTATTTCCTGGTCTCTCTCTCTCTCTCCCTCTCTCTGCATGAGTCAGAATTACATCGTAATCAGTATAAATTTTATATATATATATATAATGCATTTGAATTTTTCTCTTGCTATAATTTATACAGATGAAAGATTTGTATATGGTGGTTCATACAAATGGTACTTGATGAAAAAGTTGGATCACCACATATGCATGAGCTGTGTGCCTTAACCTTTGTTTTTTGTTTAATATATGGGGATATTAATTAGAGAATTTTCAGATTCCAAGGAGGAAACCTCTCCCTCTAGTTGGACTGACTGTATATATATGTCAGTTATATATATGATCAACTAGTTTGTTTAATCATTTCAAGATTCCCAATGGAGGTTGCCTTGGTAACATCTAAGGATTTTAGTTGGATTTTCTAGGAATTAGCTTTCACCTTTCTGAATGGAGGATAGCATATATATTGCTAAAATTTAAGGATTCCACTACCTTCTTAATAATTTAAGGATATATCTTTAACTCTCATGGAGTCCAGTAGATGAAATTAAAAGGCTGATTAAGTTTGTTCCATGCAGGTTTCCAGACCAACTTAAGCTATAAAAGCTGCTGCACCTGGAAATTAATGAGAGCTGCATTGCGGCCTACATCTGTCTTCTTCTTCATCAACTTTCTTTTTAATTTCCCGAACAGCAGTATGTGATTATTAGCTAGACAATATCTACATGCATGAGCTTCCATGCCTCATGCCTGTTTTATATTTCCCCTACCCTCTTTCTTTCTTTATGTTATTGGGAAGTATTAACTTCATTCAGTAATATTCCATATATATTATATAGAAGGGTAAAAACCCAAAATGGTACCTGAACTATAGCCAAAGGTACTTTTTGGTACCTACAATTTTTTTTTACCCAAAATGGTACCTGAACTATTGTGCATTTACCCAAAATGGTACCTCCGTAACCCAAAATAGTACCTGAACTATTGGTCATTACCCAAAATGGTACCTGAACTATTGTACATTTACCCAAAATGGTACCTGAACTATTGTGCATTTACCCAAAATGGTACCCAACTTAACTACGGAGGTACCATTTTGGGTAATGACACAATAGTTCAGGTACCATTTTGGGTAAAAAAAATTTGTAGGTACCAAAAAATCCTTTTCACAATAGTTTAGGTACTAATTTGGGTTTTTACCCTATATAGAAACATGATTTATTATGAGATATCCTATTGTCTGTTTAAATAGGACCGCGATGATTTTTATTGTACTTTTTAATAATAAGATAATTTGATTCACAAAAGGAAATCATACAAATTAAAAATGGGTAAAAATGGGGATGAAACAATACATATGACCTGGCCGAAACCTTTGCTCCATTCGATAAAATCTAAATCAGACAAACTCGAGCCAAGGAAAAAAAGTTCCACATGTTATGAAAAAGATGAAACATTAGTGAAGATAACATCTAAATCTCTCACACATAAACTGTTGAACAATGGAGGACATCTTGAAAAAAAAAAATATTAATTAATTTGAGTCATATATGAAATGTAATTTGTATTTTCGATTCATACATATATTATCTGAATCTTACAACGAGATTGCAATTGTCCGTATGTAAAGCAATCCCAAACATGCCTATTATTGTCTTTCCTTTCTTATTTTTCCTCTTTAGTTTGGGCCTCCTCTCATTTGTGCATTTTAGGTCGTTGATCTGAGTGCCACCTCTTTTGCTTCCTTCCCTCCTTTGGGTCCGACATGTTGTATCTAATTGCCCACACTACAACAAAGAGTCTATCTTGTTATTTGTCTCACAGTTTCTCCGCAAAAAGGTATCACGGGTCTCGAACTAACATTGTGGCCAAAAGTTACCAAATTTCAGATTTTAATCTTTATGCACACTTTTGGCGCTTCAATTGGTCTTGAAACTTCTCCACCATCTGTTCTATGTTAGTTTGCTTCGGCAATAACATAAAACTTTTGCTACAAAAATAGAGGGGGCTCCCAAATGATAGGGTCACAAAAACTCTAAACTCTATGGTATTTCGCTTCGGTTGTTTATGTCATCGTAAGTTATTAACCCGGCCACGGTGTTTGCTTGGTAACGGTATTCTTCGGGTAGCAAAAAGTTACAATTTATTAATAAAAAGAAAAGGAAAAAAAAGAATTACACTTCCAAATATAATTATATAAACCGGTACCATCTTTGCAACTTCTAGAAAACAAATTACAAAAATGATTATATAATCAACATATCAATAGAAATTAATGGGAAGCTTTGTTGAGTCTTGATTGATGAGAATTTCCAATTTATGGGATAATTAGTTTCTAAGAACAAGACATCCATCCCCCTAAAAGCAAGGGTACTTCACTTCATATTTTAAAAATACCTTTAAAAAATGAAATATATTTTGCGACCGTATAGAAATGGGGGTGATGAAACTGCATGGCCAGACAGAGTAGATGAATCAAAGTCTCAGAAAGAAGAAATCGCAACTTGGAGTTTACACCGACCAGTATAACCAATCCACAACTGACGGATGTTTGTTAGAGATTATTCTTTATTTTAATGACAAAACATTAAGGCACATCCATAGAGAAATACCATGTGATATATCAACTTTTATTGGCTGGCATCTCAATTTTAAATTACTCATATTTAGTTTGCGTTTGATTCTATGCATGGTTCTAGATGACATGCATGAGAAACTTTGTTTTATACACCGTGCTAGCAAATTTTAATAGATTTTGTACCAGACCAAGAAACAGCTGGGTCAACCTAGCTAGCTATATATGTGGGAAACCATGCAATGTGTGAGATAAAAATTTTAATCATGCTCATGATTAAAATGAAGGGGGGTACACTATTCATAAATTTTCTTACATCAAGGTATTTCTAGATTAATGTGAACATTACGTGGAATCAACTACCACATGTGAAGGGAATCCTCTTCCTTCTCCTATCATCGAGTTTGAAGAAATTGAAGAATTGGAGAAAAGACTTAGTTCAGCGGGTATCGATAAGTTGATTAATGGACATAGACCGGTCGAAGAAGAAGATATGGAATCCAAAAGCCAGTTCGACCGGTCGGAAGTCAATGATCGACCAGTCGACGAAAATGCAGAAGGTTCCAGCAGTCGGTTCGACCGGTTGATGAACAGTGATCAATCGGGTGGAGTGGACATTAATCTGATGAACAGTGAAATTGTGAACAGTAACACGATAAACCGTGAACTTGTGAATAGTAGCCATGTGAACATTTTGTAGAAAATTCCTTGACTTCTTCTCTCTTGCTCATTACGGAGTTTGAAGAAATTGAAGAGTTGAAAGCGAGATTCAACTGTACTACATCATCCACAAAACTGCCCGTTCGACCGATCAGAGAAAATAACGACAATTCCATAAATCGGTTCGACCGGTCAATGTACAGTGATCAACCGGTCGAAGAAAACAAAGACGATTCCAATAGCCGGTTCGACCGGTCGATGAACAGTGATCAACCGTCGATTACTATTCACTTATGAACAGTGATCCGATGAACAGTATCATGTGAACAGTGATTTGATGAAAACTGTGATTTAATGAACAGTAAATCAATTTGATGTTAAAAATGCCTTTCTCAATGGAGATTTGGAAAATAAGTTTATATGGATGTACTTCCGGGAATGAAGCTCAAGTCTTCTAATGTTGGGAAGGTGTGCAAATTGAAGAAGTCATTATATGGATTAAAGCAATCACCTCAAGCATGGTTTGGAAGATTTACTAGATCAATGAAGGCGTTTGGGTATCGATAGAGTAATTCTGATCACACGTTGTTCATGAAACACAAAAGTGGAAAGATTACAGTCATGATAGTATATGTGGATGATATGGTTGTTACTGGAGATGATCCCGAGGAGATGAAAGCTTTGTAAAAATATTTATCTAGTGAAATTGGGATGAAGGATCTGGGTTAGCTGAAGTATTTTTTGAGCATTGAAGTTGTGAGATCGAAGGCTGGTATTTCCTTATCACAAAGGAAGTATGTCTTGGATCTATTAACTGAAACTGGAATGCTTGACTGCAAGCCGATTGAGACACCTATTAAAATAAATCATAATTTGGGAATTTACCCGGATCAAATTCCAACAGATAAAGGCAGGTGACAAGACCCGCTCCAGATTCCATCATGAAATTCGAGGTGGCCCTGTGGAGCCCACCTTAGAAGAGATCATACTGAAAATTCAGCGTAACCTCCCCTAAAAATGGACTACCCATAAACTTGCGAAAAACTATTTAACACTTCTAAAACCACAACCAATCAAACTACCGAGCCTACTTGCTCGCCACAAGATTTCGGTCCTCCATAACAAAAAAAATACCAAGAGTCACTAATCCAACCAACAAAGAAACTTCTAAATACATTTTTAAAAACATGGAGTTTGGTAAATCAGAGCATCTAATTATACAACTGGAAAATGATAACATAAAAGTAGGACGGACGAGAATCCTACTAACAAACCGAGGAAGCTGTGGAAACACTATGCCTCAATGCTGTTGATACATCCCGAACCTAGATACCACCTTGTTGTTTTACTAGTACTTAAATCGAGATTTACTTCTATTCGAGATCGTTGTACTGTTTTGAGGGGCACGAAAGTTGACTTTTTTATAGTTGATTTAATCGGTAAATTCTTTTTCTAGAATGTGGTAGAGGACGTTAAAACGAAACCGTAGACACGTGGCATGCCCAAAACAGAGTTCGTATGTGAAAGTTATGTTCAAAAATGGAAGTTTCCGTTTTTGGGCGTGAGTATAAATAGCTCAACTTACCATAAGGGGTAAGAAAAATCAGAAATCACCCCAAGAAAAGCCCTAGCGGCTCTCTCCACGTTGACCCGAAGTTTGACCCGACCCGGTTGGGTTTTCCGGCCATTTCTCCACCCTCCGGCGGCGGATTGGAGTGAAACTGATGGCGTTGGATTCCTCTCTTCCTCCTCTATCTCTCTGTGGTGGTTTTGTAGCAAGTTTCGACACGAGGTGGGCCCAGCAAGCCAAGAACAGCCCGCGTAGGGGTCCGATCGGATCTCCCTCGTCCGGCCATCTTCCAGCGTGATACTTCTTGGGTTTTGTAACCCTTGACCCGCCTAGCAATCCCTCCAAAGGGCTTGACTCAATTCGAAACGAGGTAAGAGATCCGACTAAAAGAAGATTTTTGGAGATTTTGAGTTTGATTTCAAATTTCTATCTTGTAATGTAAATTCCCGACTCTAGACTTAGATTTGGACTTTGTGGTAGTTAAGAAAGTTTTTGGGCTCGGAGAGAGGAAGATGTTGTTGTAAGTTTTGCAGTTTTTGGAAGTGGCCAGAGTTGTGGAGTTTGACCGCCACTGCCGACGGCGCGTGGGGCGCGTGCCACCTTGCCTGGCCGAGTTTTTCTGTGAGTTGAGTGGTTCTAGGTGTGAGGAGCGTGTTGATTATTTGGTTTGTGATTTTCGGTGAAGATTTGTTATCGTTTGTACAATCACGAAATTAGTTTTCGGTGGAGATTGAAATGTGAGAATTTGACCTTAGGATTCCCTTCGAAATCGCCCTAGAGCACCTTGGTGATTGTAGGATTGTTAGTGGCTAAGTTTGGGACGCTACCGTGTGGGTTACGGTGATTTTGGGCGAATGAGGATGACTTAAACCTCGTCTACCTTTTTGTAAATTAAATTTCCGAGTTCTAGTTTTAGTTCTAAAACACATCTCTTGTACAGGCCGAGAGGAGGATCGACCTGAGGAGAGCTCGAATGGACGATAGACTTAGCCGTATACTGTGAGTGGACTTTTGATTTTTAAATAATGATGCACGCAAATAAGATTTTTGGGAAATGGATTTGTGATTTAAAATGTCGTTTTAAATTTTCGAGCATAATATTTTTGCTTGGGATTATAATTTCGACATTGATCTTCCACATGAAATTCGGATATGAAATTGTTATGCTCGGATTTGAAATTATGATTTATGTGATTTTCGACGAATTATTTTCCGAGGCGATTTACGGAATTTAATATTATTTTATTCGTCGATTCGAGATTTCCGGAATTTATTTGACTCGTCGAGTTATGATCATTGCGATGTCTTGGCATGTGAGATATGCCGATTTACTAATCCTTTATGTGAAGCTTCTACATTTGAAATCGCATATTCCATATGTATAGTTGGGAACTGTACTTTGATTACGATATTTTGGAGAAGTGTTGTACTTTGGTTCTGTTCTTTATTTACTTTCACCATAACAGGATTGTCTTATTATCATTGCTAGCTAGCCTTTATATCTCCTCCTCACCCTTGGTGAGTAGAGTCGAGTTTAGTATGGGACGCTATTACTAGAGCCTGGGAGGCTCCGACCCTAGCCTGGGAGGCTCATCGTTTATGGTGATCAACCTTCCCCTGTTTACGAGTTTTATTCGAACCAATGGGATTGGTTTGTACCTTTATATTCTATATCCTTTCAGTGTTATTTATTTCAAGTGCCGCATGCATAAATATTATATTGTAAAGGATAAAGTGGGAAAACATTAACGTTTTTCCTTTATTATTTATTTTATAGTCCACTCACGCTAACGTTTTCAAATGCTTTTTCCTGGGCCCTTCGGTTTTAAATTGTCCAGGTTGCAGATTAGTTGAGGTCGGGTCACGTTACGGAGTCGACGCATTTGTATACCATCGCTTCCCCCTTCTTGGTAGACATTTCAGTTAATCTTGTATTAATGGAAAAATCCTTTGGCGACATTAGAATGCTTTGATTTACCGAATGTTGTCGAATTTGATTATTGAAGTCTTAAATTTTCGGGTTAGAGACCCCTTGGTTTTTTTGTTGTGGTGAATGACTGTAGTCATGGTGAGCAAGCAGGCTCAGAAGTTCGGTTGGTTGTGTTGGACTATTTTAGAAGCGTTAGAAATGTGAAATTGCAGGTTTTGGGTAGTCCATTTAATGGAGGTTATGCCAAATTTTTCGGTAAAAATTTCCCTTAAGGTGGGCCCCGCAGGGCTACCTCGGATTCCAGGGTGGAGTCTAGGGCGGGTCCTGTCAGCTGTAGTGTAGCCCGACCTCAACAAATCTGCAAACTGGGCAACGAAAAATCGAAGGGCCTATGGAAAAGCATTCTGAAAAACTTTAGAGTGAGTGGACAAAGAGATAATAATAACATTTAAAAATATCTTTGACGCTTTCTCATTTCTTTTATTTCTATAAAACCAAGCATGCAACTCGACTGAGAAAAATATCTTGAAAAACAAATAATATTCAACTCCCCCAACAAGCAGCGGACAGTCTGTCCCTTAGTGATCTTGCTGGCACCACCAATAACATCTAACTCTCTCAGTCACTATCCATACTGACACTTTCAGTCTGCCATCCACTAATAGCAAGTATCACAATCAAGTAATTGACAAATGCAAAAATAAATTGTAAGTGTACTGAGACGGGGGATTGTCGTTCCACAGGGATTGACGGTCCCCAATCTCTCGGTAGCAAGTAATCGAGTGCTCTAGCTAGATGAAATAGCAAGAGGTGAATAGAGAGAGTGAAATGTGTTTTAACAATGTGCGTAGTGTAGTGGTGAAGTGTGGTTTTGTGTAAAAAAAGAATGATTCAACAACCAAATAAATGCAAGGAAATGAAAACAAGCAAGGAAGATAAAGTGTGTGCAAATATATAAAGGTGTTGGGGTTTCGGGTTAACCCCAAGTCCAATTATGATGCCTAATGGTTAGGAGTCACCCTAACAATCTCAATCAAAGTAGATTGCACACATGCTCAAAGAAGTGACTAAATTTCCTAAACATGTACATAACACAAATTGAATTTGATAATAGACATACTCATTCATCACAAAACATTTCTACATAGTCAGTTCATCATTACATCACAATGGACTAGGGCACACAACCCTAGTCCCCAACAAGGTGACTACTCACTATCCATCAAAGTATACATCAACATATCACAATAGCAAGCTATAATCATAGTACAAGAGAGAGAAATGTTAAGAAATTCTCAATGGATGGTGTCTCCTTCTTCTCCTTAGCCTTGAACGATGAATCTCGATGTTTGGTGAGGATCTCTAGCCACAAGATGGATGATGATGTAGAGGAGGTAGAGAGGAAAACAAAAGGGGAACGTGGAGAGGAATGAGAGTGATGGGTGGTGTTTTCTAGCTAAAAGATAACCTAAAATGGCTAAAACTAGGTATATATAATAAGCCTTCTAAAGATTAAAGGCTAGGATTAAAACTTAGGATCTAATGGGTAGGAAAAATAGAAAAAAAATGGGGTCAAATGACATGGTTACCTAAGTGGAATGGTAGGTGGTGTAGAAGAGACTTTTAGGTTAGGGGGCTTTGAGGTAATTGGCAATAAATTTCATTAATTAAAATGCACAAAAGGACAATCAAATGGGAGTAGGACAAACCCATGGATATGGTGAGGCTAAGTGTCCTTTTTATTACAAAGTAAGGAAATGAAGGAATAATCAAAAGATGACATAAGGCAAATGACATATTCTTTGCTGAATTTTGGGCTTCTCGTGGTGAGTTACAAGGTTGACTTTCGACTTTGACTTTGACCTTGATCTTCGGGGTTGACCAAAGTTGACTTTTCTTGACTTTGCGGTTTCTTTGGCAATCCTCTGGAATTCTCTTGTGCTTCACTTCTGAGACTTCATATTTGACTTGTTGGCGCTCTAAAGTCGAAGTTGACCGCGAGTTGACTTCGGGTCAACCGGTTGACTTTTCGTCCTTTTGTCGGAAATGCACAAAAAGCTCCAAAACGCACTCCTTTGTTCCCGATATCAATCCAATGCCCGTGAACCCTACAATGGTGCAATTCAAGAATTAGAGACACTAAACGGCCTTCGGATTAGCATTACTAAAGTGATTAGGGGCCTAATTTGTATGTAAATAACATACAAATCATACCCCCACACTTAAGCTTTGCTTGTCCTCAAGCAAATAGAGAATCAACAATCTATATCACATTCATTTTGCCTTTCCAACCATATCCTTAACAAGCCCACTAAGTTATGCATCAAGAATCAATTAAGCACACAACTCAAACCTCATGGTTCGCCAAATGATTAAGATATGTATCCAATGCATGCTCGGTGTAGTGTGTGCTAGCCATGAAAGTATGGACGCATGCGTCTTGCCGAAATGATGAGTGCGAGGGCCAGCTTCTCGATCTGTGGATATCGGGTTTTTGAGTCTAGGAGACCTTTGCTTGCATAGTAGACCGGCAGCTCGATCGAATTGTCCCGCCTTATAAGCGCGGAGCTGACTGCGGTAGTGGATATCGAGAGATACACATAGAGAATTTCTCCCATTACTGGCTTTCACAAGAGTGGAACAGAGCCGAGGTATGCCTTTAAATGTTGAAACGCATGTTCACAGTTGGGTGACCAGTCGACTTGTTCCCTCTTCGAAGCCTTGAGGACCGTGAAGAATGGTGCACATTTATCAGTTAATCGAGAGATAAATCGAGATAGTGCCACCACCCGACCTGTCAGACTCTAGACCTCAAATTATGTCCTTGGCGACTGCATATCAATGATGGCTTATACCTTCTCGGGGTTTGCTCCAATGCCCCGGTTGCTAATGACAAAGCCAAGGAATTTGCCTGCTTCTACGCTAAAGATGCACTTTTCTGGATTTAGGCGAATGCCACATTTTGTGAGAATGGAGAAGATGATTGACAGGTTTTGAACATGGTCCTTGGCCGTGAGGCTTTTGACGAGCATATCGTCGACATACACCTCGACTATCTGACTGATGTGCTCCTTAAACATTTAGTTGACAAGCCTTTGATAAGTGGCCCCTGCGTTCTTTAAACCAAAGGGCATAACCTGGTAGCAGTATAATCCCTTGTCTGTAGTGAACGATGTGTGTTCCTGGTCGAGAGGATCCATCTTTATCTGGTTGTAGCCAGAGTATGCATCCATGAAGCTCAACAGCTTGTGTCCTGCGGTCGAGTCGACCAACTGGTCGATCCGGGGTTGGGGAAAACTATCCTTGGGGCTGGCCTTGTTGAGGTTGGTGTAGTCGATGCACATTTGCCAACTGTCGCTGGGTTTCTTTACCATGACGACATTTGAGAGGCATGTAGGGTAATGGACTTCTCGAATGAATTGAATTTGTTGTAGCTTGGTGACCTCTATCTGAATGGCCCTGTATTTTTCCTCATCAAAGGCTCTTCTTTTTTGTCTGACCGGTACGGCTGAAAGATAAAGCGTTAGCTTGTGGGAGATGATGTCGGTTGATATTCCTGGCATGTCAGCATACGACCAGGCGAACACGTGTGCGTTGGCGCGAAGGAAGCCTATTAGTTCCTCGCGAGTGGAACTATCCAGTTGTGACCCAATTTGGACGGTACGCTCAGGATGGTCGTCGGAGATAGACGTGTGTGTTAGTTCCTCAATAGGTTGTGGTGTGAACGAGAGCATGTCCTCTCCCCTAGGGTCATCTGGCTTGTCAGCTGGAGGGTGTTGTGATCCGAGTGTCAAGATTTCGGTGCGGCCTCTCCCTCGGGCGACCGTTGTGGCGTAGCACTGTCGGGCGACCTCCTGGTCCCCCCAAATTGTTGCCGTTTCACCTGGCGTAGGTAGCTTCATAAGGAGCATGTGGTTTGCGATAATGCACTTTAGTCGATAGAGTGCTGGTCGACCAAGTATTGCATTGTAGGAAGAGGGGCAGTCGACAACTATAAACTCGGTATCAAGTTGCGCACACGTGGGATGGGTCCCGAGCACCAAGTTGATTGTGTCTGATCCTAGTGGCTGGGTCAACTCTCTTGAGAAGCTGAGTAGAGGCTCATGATCTTGGACGAACTTTGAGTTGTGTCGCTCAAGTTGTTTATAAGCAGGGTGGAACAGGATGTTGACGGCCGAGCCGCCATCGACCAGTATCTGGGACATGTTATACTGACCGACTTGGGCAATTATAAGGAATGGGTCCTCGTGTGGTTGTTGTAGTGTGCCCTCTTTCGACTCATCGAACGTGATAGGCGTCCAACCCTTCTTCTGTACGGGAGTCGTCTTGTAGTTGGGAATATTGAATACCTCTGAGCCGTGTCCTCCACGAATGCGCCTCTTCTTGGAACGTTGGGACATTGGACCGAGTCTTGCCCCTCCGTCGATGGTGTTGATATGGCCTCGAACCTGTTGTACGAGGTCGACCTGTTGCTGTCAAGGGCGGTACTGAGGTAGTTTTCCTTCTCGCAGAAGGGACTCTATCATGTCTTTGAGGGAAATACACACGTTGGTGTTGTGACTTCCATCATCATGGTATTTGCAGTATTTGCCTGTGTTTCTTAGCTTGGCCTTTGAAAATTTGCGAGGCGGGGGGCCTGGAATTTCGTTTTTGCACTGGTCCCAAATTTCCTCATAGGAGGTAGTGAGGACTGTAAAGACGGTATACCGTGATGATTGGGTGGCTGAACGCTAGGGTGTCGTGTTGGCCCGACTTCCTTTACCCTTCCTATCAGGGCCAATGTGTGAAGTTCCTTTGTCCTTGACACTCGAATAGCTAGTGCGAGAGTCGTGCTGCCAGTCCTTCTTGTCGTTTACCAACACAGGAGGTTGAAGTGGGGACGAGAGTCTAGCTGTGCTGTCTGAAATGTTGCCGTATGTATCATACTCGGCCTGTGCATGTCGGATTGCGACGACCATGAGCCTGTCGTAGTCAGCTGGAGGACTGGCATTGAGTTCATACAAAAAGGTACCTCTTTGTAGTCCCTGCTTGAAGGCGGCGTATGCTAAGGACTTGTCAAGATCCCTGTAGCGGGTAGTGGCCGACTGCCACCGGTTGACGAAGTCCTTCAGTGTTTCACTCTCCCCTTGGAGTACCTTGAAGAGCTGTGTTGTCGTGTGGTATCCGTCAGTGTGTAAGATAAAACGGGAAGCGAATGTGTCACAAAGGTGGACGAATGAGCCAATTGAGTTGGGCTTTAGATCGAAGAACCAGCTGAGGGCCTCACCCGTGAGGGTCTCTTGGAATGCATGACAAGACTCAACGACCGAGTAGCTCTTCCCGGCCACAATGGAGCGGAAGTTATCCATATGTATATATGGGTCCGTGGTGCCGTTATATCGATCGATTTTTAATGATTTGTTGCCACTCGGGCGTACGTCATGGAGGATTGCAGGTGTGAAAGGACCCGGCCGCTCTTGAAAACAGGTAGTTGTCGTACGCTGGGCATTAAGTCCCTCTGCCTTCTCGATTCGGTTCTCGAGTCTCTCGATTGACCGGCTGAGTTGGAGAAGCAGGTGTTGTGAGGCAGGGGTATGCTCAGATTGGGTGTCGGCCGCACGGGTCGGTAGTGGCGGTGGGCCCTTGTCGTGTAGAGATAGGGGATTTAGGTTTATGGGTATTTGTAAGATATTGGGATTGGGTGGTGTTGTCGGGTGGGCACGATCAGCAGAGGGGGGAGGTAATGGTGTACTCATGCCCCCTGGAGGGGGGAGTTATGCGTCTCGCATGACAGGACCCGCCCCAGATTCTACCCTGAAATCCAAGGTGGCCCTGCGGGGCCCACCTTAGCTACCCAAAACCTGTGAAAAACATTGAACATTTCAAATATCTAAGCTCCAACCAAACTCCTGAGCCTACTTGCTCGTCACAAGATTTCGGTCCTCCAAAATAAAACAAAACAAGGACAAGGGTCACAACCCAACCAACAGAAACTTCCAAATACATTTTCAAAACATGGAGTATGGTAAATCAGAGCATCTAATTAATTAAATATCTAGAAAGATAACACAAAAGTAGGACGGACGAGAATCCTACTATCAAATCAAGGAAGCTGTGGGAACACTATGCCTCGACGTCGTGGTGCAGTCCAACCTCAACTAATCTACAAACTGGGCAACGCAAAACCAAAGGGCCCAGGAAAAAGCATTTTTGAAAAAACTGTTAGAGTGAGTGGACGAAAACTAAGAATAGTTAAAATAAACTTTAAAGAAATAAACTTAATGCTTTCCCAACTTTATTTGTCTAAAACCATGCATGCAATTCATTTATCCGAAAACTCACTAAAACTATAAATCCATGAACCTTCCTCAAAACCGAGAAACCTATCAGGCTGTCACCGAGGTTTGGGCTCGACACCTGAGCTTTTGTCTGAAGAAAACTGGAACTGAACAACTGAACTGAACTGAGGAACTGATCTGAACAACTAACTGAACTGTACTATGAAACTGAACTGAATTGAACTGAATGAGTTCGTACGGCTGGCCGTACGTTGCCTGGAAGGCCTTACGCCCCAGACGCCTCTCATGCAAGTATTACCGACCGGTCCCCGAAGGTCCGCACGCTGGATCAGGGCGTGCGTGATCTGAAGGTCCCTAACCTCCAGATACCCACTGATCGATAACCTATATATGATGGGTCCTCAACTGAAACACGTGCACGTGGCTGGAAGGACCTACACCCCATCAAACTGTATAACTTAAGGAGGCACTACCCCCTGGATAACTGGATAACTGAAAGTTGATTACTGACTACTGGATACTATACAACTGAATGACTCAAGGAGGGACTACCCCCTGGATAACTGGATAACTGAAAGCTGATTACTGACTACTGGATACCGACTGCTGGAAATACCAACGACTGGATGCTGAAAACTGAATTCTGACACACTGATGACTGAATATATTGATAAAACTATTGAATAAACTGAAACATAATACTTCAAATCTCAAAATACTATTTATTCTAAAACCACAATTATATATATATTTCTGAAAATAGCTTGCATGCATAATTTAATTTAAAACAATTTGTCCACTCACTGAATGCCGACTAGGCCCGACGCCCGTCAAAGTCCTCCTTCACGTCCTCCTCGAAGATCAATTCCCAACGGATTGGGAGATATGGCCATCGAAAGTACCCAAATCCCAAAACTTCCCGTGCTCGATCCGCCACTTACGGTGGTCGTCGGTGAAAACTAAGGGCACCAACGAGTTGCTGGGGTTGAGGGCTTCAAAACCCAATAGGTATTGTGGTCTGGGGTGGCCGGACAATGGGTTTGCCGACGGTGAACAATAACCGCGAAAAAACTCAGTTTTCTCTTCTAGATTCCTCCTCACACACTGAAATTCGATGGAAGAAATTACTATGGGGTTGAAGAGGAGGAAGAGATGAAGAAAATGGGACAAGTTTCATGGCCTGAGGTGGCCGGAGGAGAGAGATATCGGCCGGAGAAGCCGGCGGTACTATAGCGAGAGAGAGAAAGAGAGGGGCTGAGGAGAGAGAAACGGGTTTCCCGAAATGGAAACCCGAAATCCGGAAAGTCTATAAATAGAAAGTTCCCCGAAATAGTAACCCAACTTCTACAGATCATAACTTCTTCATATGAACTCCGATTTAAGCGAACTATGTGCCTACGAACTCGGTTTAACACGCTCTACAACTTTTGTGAAGAAACTTAAATCAAATTCCTTACCGAACAAAAAGTCACCTCAAGGGCCCCTAAAAGTACTATTAGAAGCTCGAAACCAAAACCTCCGACGATTCGCCGGGAAACACTGTAGAAAAGCAATAAGTTTTGGTTCGGGTCGTCACATCGCACCTGAACGAGCTCTTTGTTGCGGGCCTCAAGTTCCTCGCATCTCGCGAGGGCCACAAGCATCTGACCGTGCTCCCGGCGTTGGGTCTCGCGCAGGTCTGTGAGATCCCTTTTCATAATGTCGGCCATGGCCTCGAAGTCGAGAGGTACTCTAGTATCACGAGGGACTTCATCAGCGACAATTGTCGTAGAATCCGGGGTTTCGAATTGTAGCTGTCGAGACAGGTCCGGGGCACTAGAGGCCGAAGTGTCGTCGCCTGGATTAGTCATGATGGGAGTGGTGGGGGATGACTCGACTTTCCCACAGACGGCGCCAAATGTTTCAGTCAGGTTTGTCGGGGACGACTGAGGTACGGGGTATCTGATGACAAGATGATATCTGATGCCAAGCGTAGTCGGGACCTGAAATACAACACGAGAGTCAGACTGGGGTGACCGGTCTTCACTCCTCCAAAGATTAAGTCAGGACAAGTGTTTAACTTTTTAGCAGAGTAACGATAGTTTGGGGAGTAATTGCTTACCATTACTGAGGAGTAAATGTCGTTTATATAAGAGAGGAAATGAGGTTCTCCTTGCATGTTTTCTTTGTGGGACTTATATGCCGTGTTGGACATATAGGTAGTTTGGCAAAGTACTTTGAGGCATCGGTTGGGTCACTCCCGAGTGAGGCATGGCATCGTCGTAACTCGGGAGGTGTAGCCCGGGGCCACGGCCGTATGTCGGGTACCCGGCTAAGGTCTAAGGTGGACCGAGTGGGTCCTTGGTAAGGTGTATGTTTGTGCTTGAGGTATGTAGTACGAACATTGACAAGATTAACCGCTAAACTCACATGAATCACTAAATATTTCCGCTCTTGTGTTTAGGGTTAAGTGTTTACTCTCAAGACATCACCAAAACCAACGTCCCCATAAGCTTGCTCATTGACCAACTCTCCACTAATTAATTCTTCACACCCGTCGTAGCCATGAAAGGGAGTCCAAAGATAAGGGGGAATCCATTGTCTCCATTGGGGTCATCACCCATGTCTAGCACAACAAAGTCGGCTGGAAGAATAAACTTATCAACTCTGACTAGCACATCTTCCACTACACCTGCCGGTCTTCGTTTGCTTCCATCTGCAAAGGTAAGTGCAATAAGGGTAGGTTGCAAAGCACCAATGCTCAACCTCTTGTAGAGAGATAGAGGCATTATATTGACACTTGCCCCTAGGTCCATGAGTGCTCCATCAAGGTGAGTGTCACCAATTTGGCATCCAATAGTAAAGCTTATGGGGTCCTTCCTTTTTGGTGGTATGTTGTGTTGTATCATTGAGCTTACATGCCCTTCAATCTTGTAAACTTCATGCTCTTCAAGCAGCTTCTTCTTGGTACACAAGTCCTTGAGAAACTTTGCATAGACCGGCACTTGGTAAATGAGCTCTAATAATGGGATGTTAATCTCCACCTTGTTGAACACTTCACGTAGCTCATTCATCAATGCCGTCTTCTTGTTCTTCCTCTCATTGTGGGTGACTTTCTTCACTTCATGGGCAGCGATATCATCATCAAGGAGCTCCCTAGAGGTGCTCATGGTTCTTGGTGGATCCATAGCCATCATAGCCTCACCACCAAAGTTAAAAACCATGCCACTCTCATGCCTAGGAGTCTCCACACACAATGCTCCTTCTTGTGTCTTCACTCCACAATAAGAGGTTACATCATTCTCAAAGGACAAATAACTAAATCCTTTGTCAAGCACCACTCCTTCCTCTATATTGTTCGCACACAACACATCCTCATCCAATCTATAATTGCCAAGGAGTACATTTTCTTCCTCCTTGGCCCCATCCTCCATGTAATGCATATGATCAAAGTTCTCATGAATGGGAATGGAGTGTAGATATAGCATTGCATTCCTCCTTTGACTTGAACTTTAAGTTCGGCTCCACCTTAGAAGGCAATGCACCTTTTGGTCTTTCACCAAGCTCCTTTGCCAATTGGCCCATTTGTAACTCAATCTTGGTCATGCCTTGTTGCAAGCTATGGTACCCTTGTTGGAGAGTTTGTTGCCCTTGTTGAAATGCTTGTTACCCTTGTTGAAGTGCTTGTTGTCCTTGCTGAAGTGCCGAAATCGCTTGATCGCACTTCACTTAACTTTGGACAAGGGTAGCAATCATGTCTTTCATAGTCGGCTCCGTTGAATCTTGAACTTGGGGAACATTTGGGGAAGTGTAGGATGTAGAGACTCCTTGATTGTAAGTACCTCCTCCTTGGTTAGAAAACCCGGGAGGTACTGCATAAGTTGAGCTCTTGTATCCGCCGTATGTTCCACTCCCTTGAGGCTTCTCTTGGTACCCTTGAGTGTTGCTCCCATAAGGCTTTGGTTGGTACCCTTGAGTTATTCCTTGATATTTTTGGGGTGCATAGTTATTGTATTGCTTCGGAGGCACTTGATAAGAACCTTGTGGGTATGAGCCCACTTGGTTCACATGTTGCCTTTCTTCCTTCTCCTTGTCGATATGATAAGAACACTCCTCCGTTTCATGACCAAGAGAACCACAATAAAAGCAAGGAGGTGAAGACACAACACTATTGACTTGTGTAGAGGTAGCCCTCGATTGTGCTTGGAGGAGCATGTCCATCTTCTTGTTAAAAGCCGCTTCCAACCTCTCAAATTGAATTTTCACCAAGTCATCACCCATTGGCTCACTTGAGACATTGTAGGCCTTTGGTACTTGAGTTTCCACTTGTGTGGGAGGATGTCTTCGAGGTCCAAAGTCATCCCAAAGCTCGGAGTTAGCGGCTAAGTCCTCAAAAATATCCTAACCTTCATCGGAAGACATGCTTGCTATAGTACTTCCTCGGAATGTATCCACCCTTTGTCGTTGACCGGAAGATAAGCCTCGGTAGAACACATCAACAAGAAACCATTGCTCCAAGCCATGGTGTGGGCAGCTCATCACTAAATCCTTCAATCTTTCTCATGTTTCGTAGAAAGCATCGCTCGATTGGTGCTTGAAGTTGACAATGGAATCCCGAACCTTTGCTGCCTTGCTTGGAGGAAAGAACTTGGCTAGGAAAACCTCTTGGAGTTTGAACCACGAGTGTATGGACCTTGGCGGAAGCTTGAGAAGCCATTTCCTTGCTTCGTCCTTCAAAGTGATGGGAAACAAGCGAAGCTTCAAACCATCCTCCGGTAGTCCATGTAGTTGAACCGTTGTGCATGCTTGTTCGAATTCCATTAGATGGTCATACGGGCTTTCATCCTTCAAGGCGTGAAAATTAGGCATAATGCTCAATGTCGATGACTTGACTTCGTAATGAGTATTGCACGGTGGAAGGACAATGCATGATGGGTGATCCACCACATGAGGGAGAGTGTACTCCCTCATGCGCCTTACGGGAGGTGGATTGTTGTTGTTATGTGGCCCTTCTTCCATTGTTGCTTCCGGAATATGATCCTCCAAAGGTACTTCTCGGCTCTCAAGTGTAGGAAGCGCTCTCACACACAATCCTTGGAGCACGTCTCCTTCTTGATCCTCTTGTGTTGTCGCTTAAAACTTTCCCGCTTCGAAGTTGTATGTGTGTGTGAGAGGTTGAGGCAATGTTTATACACCTTCACAACGTAATAAAAAGTGATGAAGTACCACAATTGAAGCAAGAAGTTCAAGTATAAGAGGTTAAACAAGCAATAGAATAAAAAAGTAGACGAAATAAGCAATGCTCTCAGTCGAACGGTCGACATTTTGGTTCGACCGGTCGAGCTAGACACAGAGGCGACGGTCGACAGGTCGATACTGTTCATCCGAGTGAACAGTGATTGTCAACAGCAACCGTGAACAGTTATTGTGAACAGTAATTTTTAAAAATTCTAATTTCTTAAAGGGTTATTATCATGAATGGTACCTGAACTATACCTCCATCTTATCGATGGTACCTGAACTTCATTTTTTGTCACAAACGGTACCTGAACTTTTCGATTTTGTCTAAAGTGGTACCTGAACTTTTTGATTTCGTCTAAAGTGGTACCTGAACTTTTTGTCACAAATGGTACCTGAACTTTTCGATTTCGTCTAAAGTGGTACCTTTGGTAATTTTTATTTACCGAATGTGGCCTTAGGTACCACTTTAGAAAAAATTGAAAAGTTCAGGTACCGTTTGTGACAAAAATTAAAGTTCAGGTACCATCAATAAGATGGAGGTATAGTTCAGGTACCATTATAGCTTTTTTCCCTTTCTTAAAGTAACAACTAAACAATTACCAAATCAAACAAAAATTTAGCCAAACAACTACTCACATTCAATATTAGCAAGTTTAGGAACACACTTAAAGCAAGAATTTAATGAACTTAAGCTAGACAATTACCAAATTAAACTAAAATTGTGCAACACTTATTAGAAAGTTCAACTAGAAAAGTGATAACATTAGGGGTGCTCATGTCTTACATATATCGCTAGGATATAAGGCCCATCACTCCTCTAATATGTCTCTGCACTCAAGAGTGAATTGCACATGTGAAACAAACAAACACAACTAGTTAACCAAATGAAAACAAAAAGAATGCTAAAGACCCGATTACAACTACCAATAAATCAAGGTTTTAGCCTCAATCCCCAGCCGGCGCCATTTTCACAAATGCAAAAATGGATGGTAAGTGTATTGAGACGGGGGATTGTCGTTCCATAGGGATTGATTGTCCCCAATCTCTCGGTAGCAAGTAATTGAGTGCTCTAACTAGATGGAATGGCAAGAGGTGAATAGAGTGAGTGAAATGTGTTTGAACAATGTGCGTAGTGTAGTGGTGAAGTCTGGTTTTGTGTAAAAAAAGAATGATGCAACAACCAAACAAATGCAAGGAAATGAAAACAAGCAAGGAAGATAAAGTGTGTACAAATATATAAAGGTGTTGGGGTTTCGGGTTAACCCCAAGTCCAATCATGATGCCTAATGAACTAATTTAGTACTCATGTTTATGCAATGAATGAATCAAGCTTCGTATCTTAGCCATATTATGGGTCTAAGACCATCTTATCTTATGAATTCTTAGTGCCATGTTATGGGTCACTAGAACTCTCTCAAATTTGGCTTGAGAGGCGAAGAGCACAAAGACTTAGAAACTCAAACAAGGGGACCTCATCACATCTAATATCAATTGCCTAGACAGAGTTAGGAGTCACCCTAACAATCTCAATCAAAGTAGTTTGCACACATGCTCAAAGAAGTGACTAAATTCCCTAAACATGCACATAACACAAATTGAATTGGATAATAGATATACTCATTCATCACAAAACATTTATACATAGTCAGTTCATCATTGCATCACAATGGACTAGGGCACACAACCCTAGTCCCCAACAAGGTGACTACTCACTATCCATCAAAGTATACATCAACATATCACAATAGCAAGCTATAATCATAAGTACAAGAGAGAGAAATTTTAAGAAATGCTCAATGGATGGTGTCTCCTTCTTCTCCTTAGCCTTGGATGATGAATCTTGATGTTTGGTGAGGATCTCTAGCCACAAGATGGATGATGATGTAGAGGATCGAGGTAGAAAGGAAAACAAAAGGGGAACGTGGAGAGGAATGAGAGTGATGGGTGGTGTTTGCTAGCTAAAAGATATCCTAAAATGGCTAAAACTAGGTATATATAATAAGACTCCTAAAGATTAATGGCTAGGATTAAAACTTAGGATCTAATGGGTTGGAAAAATAGAAAAAAGGCCGGGGGGGGGTGGGGGTGAAATGATATGGTCACGTAAGTGGAATGGTAGGTGGTGTAGAGGAGACTTTTAGCTCGAACACCAAACGTCTAAGAAAATGCCCATACCTAGAGAGGATAAAACAACTTCCATTTAACAATTCCCCACCAATTATATGCGTCACAATTCCAAAGTCCTCAACAAGTAACCCATACCAAGTCTCAAGCGAATAATTAGAAACATTAATACTTCACTTATATAGACATTCTCAATGCTAAAACTGAAACCGAAAGTCAAAAATCATTCTTGGAAAGCATAGCTTATAAAATCCAATATATATTCATATTGAGAACTAATGAGAGAAATAAATATTTCTTGAAATAAAATTGCAGGCATAATAATTTTTAAATAAAAATCCACTCATAGATAACCGGCTAAATCTCACGTCCGTCAACTGCCTCCTCAGCGTTCTCGTGGGCAACACGAATTATTAAATATCTAAACGGACGAGACAATTACTCACAAATGAAACGAATTAACTTGATTAGGGTTTCCATCGGAAATCCCCATATCCTCAATCCCGTCGACCAATTCTGAAACCCTCACTTTTCAATTAAATTACTTATCGACAAATCTAATTATCTAATTAAATTCGGCAACAATCCAATGGTTGGATAATCGTGGTTCGAAATATCGAACGAGTCGAAGCTAAATTAATCGAACTCAAATTTCAAACAACCAAAACTCACTACAAAACATATATCAACTTGCTCGTAACAACGAGTACAAGCCAACGGGCTAAATGCCCCACCAAAGCAGGCCGGACGCGCCTCCACGCGCCGCCACTCGCCGCCGCCAGTAGCGGCGGCTCAGCCGGTCAAACTTCTCCGATGCACCTGAACTTTTACCAACATGTACATCTCAACATGAGGATCAAGTTTCGTAACTACCTCGAAGATCAATTCAGTCTTGGATGGCCGGAATTTGCCTCGAAAGCTAGTTGCACCCGAAACTTCAAATCCAAAATTCTCCTTTGTCCGTATACGGGTTCGAGGAGAGAGAGACTGTCTGAAGTTGGCAACTTTCCATTTTGGGAATTTCCTTAAATAGAAACTTCCTGAAACAGTAACTCCCCTTCCGTAGACTATACTCTCTCATACGAACTCCGTTTTAAGAGTACTTCACGTATACGAACGCAATTTAACACGTTCTACCACTCTCGTGAAGAAAGTTTATCTAAATTCTAAACAAAATAAAAAGTCATCCCGAACACCCCCTAAATGTGCTATTCGAAGTTTGAAAACGAACTTCCGACAATTTGCCGTGAAAATTAACTCGTAACTATGTAAGTTAATTTGGTATGGGATGTCACAACAAGTATCAATGTTTAGTTGGTAGATTAATTTATCTCTCTCATACTCGGCCGGATATAGCATATGTTGTTAGTGTTGTTAGTCAATTCATGCATTCTCCGAGTAAAGAACATATGGAGGTTGTGAATCGTATCCTCAAGTATTTAAAGACCTCTCCAGGTGAAGGGTTATTATTTGCCAAGGGAAGTGAATTGGTAGCTGTAGGCTACACTGATGCTGACTAGGGAGGAGATCAGACTGATCAAAGGTCCACTTCTGGATACTTTACATTTGTGGGAGGTAACTTAGTTACGTGGCAACGCAAGAAACAAAAACTTGTAGCTAGATCAAGTGTAGAAGCAGAGTTCCGAGGAATTGCTCATGGTGTGTGTGAACTTTTGTGGATTAAGAATGTTATGAAGGATTTGGGTTTCAAGTTTCAGAAGCTCATGGACTTGCATTGTGGTAACACCGCTGCTATTGAGATTGCTCATAATCCGATGCAACATGACCGAACTAAACACGTGGAGGTTGATCAGCATTTCATTAAGGAGAACTTGGATCGAAAGATTATTCGGTTTCCTTTTGTCTCATCTGAAGAACAACTTGCGGATGTTCTCACTAAAGTTGTTTAGGACGAGTATTCAGCAGCTCAATTGACAAGTTGGGCATGATCGACATCTATGCTCCAATTTGAGGGGGAGTGTCAGCGATCTGTATTTATTTAGTTGCCTTATTTGTAATTAATTGTATTTATGGGAAGAATATTTTTCCTTGTCCAATAAGGTTTGTAACACTTTATATACCTCCAATTGGAGAAGAATAAAATCATCTTAGAATTCCTGAATACAATCTCTGATAGCTGCTTAATGAATTTAGTCTCTGATCATATATTGTTCATTATTAAGTATTAATTTTATGCACATGGATTTACAACTTTTGGTAGTTGTTCTAGGGTTGGCAGTTAGTTGGATCCAGAACAAAACCCTGATTTGATATTCTTGGTGGGATTGAAAGAAGCTGTCTGATCATATATTGTTCATTATTAAGTATTAACATGTGTTTATTGCATTATTGAGTTTTTGAAAAAGAAAGTTTTAAAGGCCAAATGAAGTGTTGCATCTCCTTTGATATATACATGTTTTACTTTTAAGACTGAGATCCTTCAGATAATTCTATCCACTTGGGTGATGTTGAACTCCACATAGTATTTATCCAATCTTTTGATAATGTATAGTTGACACGATATAACCAATGCCACATCTTTTCAAAGTTTTCTTGGGCCAGATATTCTTGGCACCATCAATTCTCTTCAGCAGCTCAAAGTTCTAAAACAATAAATATAAATAAACAGACTCAAAATATTTTGCAGGACATTCTTTCTGCAAATGGTTTTACACTCAAAATCCAGCTATTTATGAATTTTATAAATTATTGCTAAAACTTGCATCCAATTGTTGAGCTCCCATTATGCAGTATATACAGTCAAATAGGTGCCACTACCATGAATAGTTGAAGATTGAAAGTATTAGGGCTCATATATAATAATTAAAAAAAATACAGTATAAAGTTATACTGAGCTCTAAAGCAGCAAAAGATCTGCAAGAGAAAAGATGTTATTGAAGTATTATTCTAGATTTATACTTCTAATAGTGTTCGTATTCAGTCACTAGATTTAATATGTTAAGTCCTTGATAAATGCTTCGCTCTGCTCTAGTATAAAACACAAAATGCATCTCGATCCCACATGACAATTCAAAATGCCTAAACCTTAAATGTTTCAAGAGTAAAGAGAAATCTGTTGTGTGAGAGCTCTAGAACTACAACAAGCAATCTTCATGAATTGCTCTTCAATTTTGAAAACCACACTCCCATTGAGCCTGGTGGTTATTTTGTGAGATCAACTTCCAAGACAGTTATGGCAATACCTTCAGATTATTCGTGCCTTGCACGTTCAGGGTCCTTGGGTTGTTGATGAACGTCAAAATATGATGGAAGTATAGATTAGTGATAACCTAGCACTAAATGGTGGTGAATGAAATGGAATATCTATGCAATATGAAGTGATATATGTGCAATGTGAAGCGTAGTTTGTGAATCAATAGATTTGAGTGAGTGAATGAGTGAAAGACAAACAAAGCAAGCAATTAATCAAAGTAAACTAAGCTAAGCGAGCAATGTAGTGTAAACAAGGAAAATGCTCAAATGACAAAGCGATTAGGGGCTTCGGGTCACTCTAGTCCTTATCCAATGGACAAGCAAGCAAATGCACACACATGTTAACGATTTGTGAGATAAATCCCTACATTCCACCCATGCAATGGTTATGGAATGTGAATGCTATCTAAGGTGTTCTTGTACCATGCTAATCTCTCCATTACAAGGGAATGAAGGCAAAGCACAAATACATCAACGTATCCTAAACTCTAGCAATGGATTACAAGAACTGTTCATCTCAATGGTGAGTGAAGATGAGGCACAAGCATTAAGGATGCATTCTAAAGATGTTCTTCATGGAGACACTCACCACTAGAGTCAATGAAGGTAAAAGGCACATGCATCATGAAATTCACACACAAAACCAAATTGAGAAATGGATCGATTTCCGTATCCTAGCTATGCAATGGTTCTAGGACCGAGTCTTCTAAGTTATTGTTGTGCCATGCAATGGTTCACAACAACTCCTAGTCCAATTTAACCTTTAAGCTAATCGAATTAAGGCATAAAGTACCAAGACCAAGAAAATCAAACAAGATAAAATCATCACACTTGTTGTCAATTGTCTTTGTGGAGGGACCAACTTCACACTCTCATATCAAAGTAGATTAAACACATGCTTTAGAATTGGTCAAATCCTTGGACATGCATCTAACACATAATAAAATAGGCAACAAGCATATTCATTCATCAACCAACATGCATATACATCATTATTTGCTCAATCCACCATCAATGGGCTAGGGCACATAACCCTAACCCTCAATCTTAGAGGACTACTCACAATACATCATGCATCATGTTCTTAAATCTAACAAACTTAGAGACAAAAAGAGAGTAGAATAAGGTGAAGAAATGCTTAAGAAGGAAAGCCAGCTGGTCCTTTCTGTCACTAAGTGGTTGCAAGCTCTCTCCTTGTGCTCCTTGGTCTCCTCCTTGCCTCCTCTTGCTCCAAACCTTCTAGAACTTGAGGTTGTTGATGAAACTCATGGTGAAGGGGAGTGAATGTGAGAAAGTGGAAGGGAAAAGTGTTTAGAGATATAGTGGAGGGTGTATGGAAGATGTTTGATGAAGTAAGTGAAGTGAAGTGAGGTGTGGAAGTGGTGGAAAATGGAGGAAAGACACAAAGAAAAATGGAGAAATGGGAAAGATGGAAATGGAAGAACTTGAGAGAATTTTGGGGACTTGTGGTGTCTAGGGTTGGTTGAATGGAAAAAATTGTATATCCTAAGAATATATATAATGATGGAAGAGAAATGGAGGGCTAAGATCAAAGGAAAATAATCCTAAAGCTAAAATTCTATGGAAAGGAAATTACTTAAAGGGATAGGGTAGGTAAGAGAGTGAAGAATAGAGAAAGGATAGGGTGGTAGTCTCCTATGGGATATTGAAAATTTGATTTGGGATGTGAGGAGACAAAATTGGGATAAGGGAAGGCTAAGAGACAAATAGTGGTTAGAGCATTAAATGCTTTGTCTCTATTTTGAATTTTGAAATTAAAATCACCACTAACATACTTCAACCAATCAAAGGGGCACTCCTTGGTTGCTTGGGAAACTCATGGATGGATTGGAATGTGATGCCTTCGGGTTTGACCTCGAGGTTGACCATGTGTGGGCCCGGTTGACTTTGGTTGACTTTTCGGAACCAAAAGTTGACTTTTTCAGTTTCTTAGTTATAACTCCGAATCTTTGAGGTGTGTCACTTCCGATGCTTGACTTGAATGATTCTTGATTCTCGAAAGTCACGGTTGACTTTTGTTCGTTTCTCTGAAGTGCTCCGATTGATCCCGAAATGCATCATTTTGCTCCATGTTTCCATTGCTCGTATATGAACCTATAATCATGAGCAAGTAAGGGTAAGTGACATTATTAGGCTTCTGGACAAATATAATTCAAGCAAATGAGAAGCTCTTTGTACATAAAATATGTACAAATCAGTATTGCTTGGGGTCCTTAACTGTGTTTTTGGTGCACATGAGAAATGGGGTGACAGGCCGCCAAAATCATCTTTTTGCCATGATTTTCAGAAACTGTGTGCTGCTTGTGAGCTCATTGACATCCCCACTAAAGGCCTTTCTTTTACATGGAGTAACCACAACACTGAGGTTAGATTGGATCGAGCCCTGGATAATCAAGCTTGGTTTGATTCTTGGGTTTCAATGGAGTGATGCACGCTCACTAGAGCCACTTCGGATCATTGCCCGATTTTGCTTTCTTGCTCTCGCATAAGGTCTGTGGCTATGGTGCAGTTTCGTTTCCAAAGCTTTTGGCTACATATTCCAAATTTCCTTGCTCTAATTCGGGATTTTTGGTCCTCAGTTCAGTATTATGGATGTCCACAGTATATTTTAGCCTCTAATCTTCGGGCCCTTAAAGTAATGTTAAAATCATGGAACCGTTCACAAGTGGGTGATGTTCACTCTCGGGTTTCTGATTCTAGTGCAGCTCTTGATGTAGTTCAGGCTGAAATTTCCAGTCTTGGTCCCTCTGAGGATAGGTTCCAACGGGAGGAAGCTGCACATGCAATGTATCTTTTTGATCTCTCTTTACAGGCAACTCTTCTACGGGATAAATCTCGGGTCAGGTAGCTCACAGATGGAGATAGAAACACCTCTTTCCTTCATAATATAGTGAGAATTCGACACTTAAATAAATCCATCTCCTCTCAGCTGTATGTTGATGGTTCTGTGCTCCAAGATCAGGACGCCATCGCCGATCACTTTGTGCAACATTACAGTAGTTCTTTTTCTCGAAGCCATTACAATATTGATACTGGTTTGGTGGAAAGAGTGATTCCTAGCCTGGTTACAAATGAGGAAAATGCTTCCCTCATGCAAATCCCTACTTCTAGGAGGTTTTTGCTGCAGTGAAAGGTTTGGATGGTTTTAGTTCCCCGAGCCTTGATGGTTTTGGTGGTTGCTTCTTCACTCTTTGTTGGGAAGTGGTTTCTCATGATGTAACACTTGTTGTTCAGAGCTTTTTCACTGATGGCTTCATTCTCCCGCATTTTAACTCCAATCTTCTTATCCTCATTCCAAAGACTCAGGAATCCAAGGGGGTCACTGATTACCGCCCTATTGCCTAGGCCAATTTTGTCTTCAAAATCATTACAAAAATTATAGCAGATCGGTTGGGCTCTGTCGCCTCACGAATCATTTCTCCTAATCAAAGTGCTTTCATCAGGAGCCGTTCCATTGTGGATCCCATTATTCTCACTTCTAAGTGTCTGAATCTTCTCGATCATAATTGCAACCATGGTAATATTAATTGCCATCAAATTTGACATCAGGAAAGCTTTTGATACTTTGGATTGGAATTTTTTGCTCCGGGTCCTCACCACTTTTGGTTTTGCTCCGGCTTTTGTTACTAATTAAATTCATAGCATCATGGGTTCTGCTCATCTCTCCATCAGCGTAAATGGTCAATCTTGTGGCTACTTTAAATGTTCAACGGGTGTTCGTCAAGGTGACCCACTGTCTCCTCTGTTATTTTTCCTTGCTGAAGAAGTATTAAGCCGTGGTCTTTCCTCTTTAGTTGAGCAAAACAAGCTCCATCGTATTGCAGCTCCGAGGAATCTTACTCCTCCTTCTCATGTTCTCTTTGGTGATGATGTCATGGTTTTTCTTCAAGAAAATAGTAATAGCCTTCGGAATTTAATGGACTTCATGGGGGAATATGCAAGTAATTCAGGCCAAGAGATTAACGTTGCAAAGTCTCTCTTGTTCTTGGGTAAATTTGCAGCTCCCTGGCATAATAGTATTCAAGGAATCTTGGGTATAAGTGTGGGTTCCCTTCCTTTCACTTACCGTGGGGTTCCCATCTTTTGTGGCCGCCCGAAGTCGGATTATTTTCTCCCCATTGCAGACAAGATTAAAAAGCAAGTTGAGTTCTTGGAAAGGGTTGCAGCTCTCCTCATTGCTCGTTTACAGCTTATTGAGTCTGTCATTCAGAGCCATTTGATTTATAGTTTTCAGGTATATGCTTGGCCTGTTTCTATTTTGCGGATGGTGCAACGATGGGCAAGGAATTTTTTCTGGGCTGGGGATCCGCTTAAGATTGGTTCCGCTTTGGTTAGTTGGAGGCAGTGTTGTGTTCCTAAGGACAAAGGTGGCCTGGGTCTCAAAAATCTTTTCCATCTAAACAGTGCTCTTCTTTTGAAAAGATGTTGGGATGTGGCTTCGCAGGCTTCGTTTTCTCCAACTTTTCTTCATAATCGATTTCTGCGAGATGGTCTGCGTCCTTCTGTTTCATATAAAAGATCTTCTGTGTGGTTGGGCATAAAAAAACTTTGGCCAATATTCATCTCTCACACACGTTGGTTAGTTGGAAATGGCAACACTATAAATTTTTGGCAGGATAATTGGTTGGGTGAATCCCTTGTGGCTACTTGTAATATTGACGTTGCCTTCTTGGAGTTCCTTAATGATAAGGTGAGTTCTTTTTTTTTTTAATGGTGCTTGGAATTTACCCAATAGTTTTCAGCTGGCATATCCTCTTGTGTCAAGCTATATCTTTGTCTTTGTCTCATACTGCTGATCAAGTTATTTGGGTTGCGTCCCCTTCTGGCATTTTATCTTCTACAAAGGCTTATAAATTTTTTGGTGCTTCTCTGCCTTATTCGGTTTGGGGTAAGAGAATTTGGCACAAGGCCATCCAACCACGCAAAAGCCTTGCGGCCTAGAATTTTTTGCAAAATCGCATGCTTACTGATGATATACTTCAACGGTTGAATGTTCACCTATGTTGTAGATGCTATTTGTGTGGTTCTTGCTTTGAAACTTCCAGACATCTCTTCTTGGAATGTCCTATGTCGGCCTCAATTTGGAACTGGATTTTTTCTTTGTTCAGAGTTAATATCCCTCATGAATCATGATATCTCTCTTCTTGATATGTTCCTTGATGATCATCTTGCTTCCTTCAACCCTTCCTTGGTGCATTTGGTTTGAGCTCAACAGGAGGCGACATGATGGAGGTCCGTGTAGTGTTTCTAATTTCAAGCAATTTTTTGGTTTGTCCCTAAAAGACTCTGCATCTCTTGCTTTCTCGGCTTCTTCTTCCATTGGGAGCTCTTTGCCTATTTATGGCTACTTGGGTTTATCTCCATTGAGGCCGTCTGCTCCTCGTTTTATTCCTGTGGTTTGGGAACCCACTCCAACCAATTGGATTAAAGTGAATACTGATAGCTCATTTCACGACTCAAGTCATGCGGGTTTCGGAGACATTTTCAGAACTGATAGAGCTTCGTTTATAATTGTTTTTTCTAGTCATACTGTTGCAGCCAACGTAATTGAGACAGAAGTTTTGGCAGTGTTGGTGGCTGTTCGGATTGCTCAGTCCAAGGGTTGGCTTCACTAATGGTTGGAAACTGACTCTTCTCTAGTGGTTCACTATTTTAAGAATCCTAGTTCTGTGCCTTGGCGTTTTCGCACTCCTTGGGCTAACTGTCTACATATTCTACATCAAATGCACTTTCATGTTTCCCATGTTTATAGAGAAGGGAATTGTGTTGCGGATGCTTTAGCTAACTTTGGCGCGGAGCATGTTGGATCTTATTGGTGGGAGGATTTGCCTCATTTTCTTTTTTCCTCTTATGGTCATGATCTCTCCAAGCGTATCTCATATCGTTTTCGTTAATTTTGTTTCTGGATCTCATGTTGAGGTCTGTGCTTTTTTTTTCCCCATGTATTATTTTTCTGTTGAGAGTAGGTTCGGCCTCGTCCCCCTCTCTCTTTTAGCTTTAGTTCCTTCCTCTACCAATCTCTTTGCCATTATTATTTGGTGCCTGAGTGAAGGAAAAAAGATAGAGAAAGGATGCTCACTATAGAAGGATAAGGAAACATATGTTGCCATAAGCACAAAACCAAACTAGGTAGCAGCATAACGACATTTTTTTGACTTTTTATTTTTATTTTTACTGGGAACTTTGTTTCTTCATATTCTTGGTGGGATTGAAAGAAGCTGCTTAATTAATTTAGTGTCAGATCATATATTGTTCATTATTAAGTATTAACATGTGTTTATTGCATTATTGAGTTTTTGAAAAAGAAAGGTCTAAAGGCCAAATGAGCCTTTGATATATACATATTTTACTTTTAAGACTGAGATCCTTCAGATAATCTTTAGGGCCCTTGTGATGGAGATTAGTAGCAATGAAAAATCTGACCACCCCATGTGTTAGTTTTAATGTTACTTGCAGAAAATGTTTCTTAGGAGAACCAGAGGTTGAAAAAATACAAACAAGAAAGGACAAGATTAAAAATTGATATTGTGTTGAATTCTTAGTCTGGTTTTGAAGAAAACCCAGTTGCTGATTTGAGTTTGTGGCAGTAAAAAGAGCATCACTTTGTTGAAAACCCTCTTGGAAAACTTTTATTTTAGAATTGAATATTGATCTAGGGTTTGACTGAATAGATTGATGTTTATTTTCTATTGATTCGTGGGTATCAATTTGTTTATTTTATTTGTTGTGAATACAATTTCTTAGGATATGTCTCATTGCATATGTGTTTCAGGGTATCTCTCATTGCATTTATGTTTTAAAATTGGGATTTTTATTTAAGTCAACCACACTACCTCTCTCTGTTACTCGGCTTCTAAAGTTTTCATACAAAAGCTTCAATCTTTTGGGTGTCAAGATTGTGTTTCATTCTTATTAGTCCTTGATATCAAAACGAGTAGTAGTACGTAGAAGTAGACCTAGCATATACCATATAAAATTCCAATTATAAGTCGGTATGTAACTAATGATTGAAACTAATATTGTCTTCGAATTTATGCTAACCAGCACTACAACAGTCCTGAGCTATTTTTTTTAATCCAACTCTAAGCCACTTAAACGGACTTCAAACTACGATCTAAGTAGATGTCTATCCATTGTCAATGTTATACATGATTTGAACACTTTTCCAAGTTCAAAAATTTAGATTTCATTAGCCAAAAAAAAAAGATTTAGACTTCATGCTTAATTTGTTTGTATAGCTATTCTTCTCTGAAAACAAATTAAGGGCTGGTGTTCATGTTCAAGAAAAATAAATGGATGTAATAAAGAAATTGGATTTTGTTTAAGGAAACCTACTTTGTGTGTGCCTACTGCCTTGTCAACCTAGGAGTATCTTTAGTTAGTATGAAATAAGGATTATGTATTGAATAGGATTCCAATCGTGATGTGGATTGTACCATTATGTTTCTCTATATATAGAGACACTTATTCATCAATAAAGATCGATTTTATTCCTGTGTTATTTACTTTGTAATTTACTTTCAGCTTGTTATTTTATTTCATATTCTATAACACGTTATCAACACGAACCTCTAGCTCTGAGATCAAAAATTCTAGAACTCTAACCCTAGGTTTTCTGTGTTCACCTTACACACCGTGCACCACCCCGTGCTGCCAAGCACCACTCTTTGCTGCCGGCTACTCCTACACCAATATCTGAGAATCTACCTGGACAGAACAGCCGATTTCGGAAGCTATTTTCTCTCTAATAAACCATTGGATTAGGCCGAAATTTTGATGAGACCTTGCTCCTAATTCATCCAGTTCAGACCGTTGGATCTCCAGATATATAATTTTGAAGAAGTGGTACTCAAGATAATCGGAGAAAAGAATCCAAGTAAGCTTTTCTAAACGTTGCTGCTTTCTGAATTTAATTCAACCTTCTTTTTCTCCGGGGACTTGCAACCTCCCTTCTTCTACCTCCCACCTTTCTTATAACGTGGGATATTATACGAGACTCACCAAACTATGAGAAGCATTAGGGGAGTGATCGAGGTTTATACCGCTTGCGGTATGTGTAAGTCATGAGCACCTCTAATGTCATCATGCTATTGGTGATGTTCTCAAGAGCCGAACTGTGGGGGTTCGAGCTAATACTCCGGATAAGGAATCCATAGAGAGAAGAGACTTTGAATGAGGAGTTCATTGAATGATTTACCTCCGGATGAGGAATCCGTAGAGAAGAAACGACCTATGGTTCATGACTTAAACCCAACTATGCTCACCTGCTTGGGTATGATGTCTAGGTATGTAGTTTGAGATAAGTGGTATTAAGAGAGCTTGCTCCACCGACATCTCTTATTATGTATCTGGTCATATCTGAGTAAAGCTACCGAAAAGGTTTAAGGTTATGACCATACGACACCAAAGTTTCACCTAAATCCAAAATCCTTGGAAGCGTTTCTTGGGAGCAGAGATTGCTCAGAAACCCTCTATTGTTACGTGGGAGTATTAACTCTGAAACTTACCTTTTATTGTTTCGTGGGAGTATTAACTCCGAAACACACCATATTCTTGTTCTCCATATTTTGCATGTCGAACATGAATGAACTCGATTTTACTCCATTGGATTCTGCGGACATTAGATTATGAGATGGGCTCAAGATTTCCTAATGTACTTATCCTAATGGACATTAGCTCGAATCCATAAGCGTTGTTTTGAAGAAACCGCTCTAGACCCTCAAACTGAGATGAACAAACCCAGGTTACTTACCCTGATGAAACGCCATATGGATATGGCACTCCGGTTTGAGTTCATGAAAGAGGTTAGCGCTTGAAGAGCTTCATGAATGTTATGGTAACGTTCATCGTTCCGAATTTAGAAGAATAATGGACTAATCTCCGTTTCTCTAACTTTGATAAAGTCATGGGATATAATTCGGAAATTCTCTACATCAAAGACTTGATGCATCTCTGTGGAAAATCATCACAGATTAACAATTGATTGAGAAAACTCTCACCACCTTCTCCATCTCTGCCTTGAGGAAGGGTATGACGATGATGGCGCCCCTAAGGGAGGACGCCACGAGCAAAACCCTAAATCTAGGGACAAATCCGAACGTTTTGATCCGTAAGATTGATTTGCTCAGGAAAGGTAATCGCCATGAAAATAGGTGACCTCACGAGCATAGGACCGCGAAAGAGTGAGAGAAGACCGTCGTCCCTATAAGAGGGATGTCGCCGGTTATCGCTGGTCAGTGCTGTTGCGCCACTAGTTATGGCAGCACCGCCACCGACCAAGGCAATTTGCCACCGTCCTAGGGACCGTGAGTACCGAGCCTGTATACCTCAATCAATGGAGAATCATCTTCATGATGTCTATTAATGATATGGAGCATCTGATCAATGGGCCATAGTTTGCAATACATATGAGGATGTAACTGCAATGATCAAAACGTCGAGTTTAAAGGGTTAAAGACTTTTGAAGCAATTTTGCTTAAGTCTTTATGTTTTCCAAGTTGATGAAATATGGCATGTTTGCCAAGACAATGGATTTAGTTTTGATTTAAGATCAAGATGGAACTTTGAGTGTAAAGCCTTGGCTAATATCTTTAATAAATTATGAGTTGCTTTCGTAGCCTCGATTTTAATGATGAGCTTACATTCCTCAGTGACTACGATGACAGGACCATCGAATCTTGTGCAAGGAAGAGCATCTGCCCAATTCCTCTTACCTAATGGCACTCACATGGATGTCACAAATGCTCTCTATGCTCCAAGAGGAAATAAAACTCTTTTGAGCTTTAAAGATATAAGAACCAATGGACTCCATGCTGAAACGCATGATGAGAATGGAAAAGAATTCCTTTGCATTACCTCTAATAACTGCAGTAGAAAACGCATCTTAGAGAAGCTTATGTGTCTCTCTAGTGGGTTATATGCTACCACTATTCTAGCTATTGAATCAAACAATGTCATTTGGGATGACCTCTTGGATTCAGACACATATTGGCTTTGACATGACAGGTTGGGACACCCTGGTCGTGATATGATGATCCGTATACTGAAAACCTCACACGGACATCCATTCTATTGAGCTAATTAAAGCATGAATCAAAAGTTGATTCAAGGAGATGAGACAGTTATGAAAAGAGGCAAAAGTGCCTCTGTCCGCTGCCAGTCGAACGGCCGAGCTCTTGTTGTCGACCGGTCGAGCCCCTTCCAGGAAGAACGTCGACCGTTCGTTGGTTTCGTCGACCGTTCGAACCCCCTCCAGGAAGACCTTCGACCATTCGAGCATTCATGTCGAACGGTCAACCACAGCATTCCTCAGAATCTCTCTTATGTAGATAATTCCTCCTATGCTTCTGAAGCTTCCAAAGCCAAATGCTCTTTTTGCAAAGCTTGTTCCTTAGGGAAACTAGGACAAAGACCGTCCTATGCAAAGGATTCTAAAGTATTTCTTCCATGCTTACAGAGAATCTAAGTGGATATTTGTGGACATATTCAACCACCAAGTGGGCCATTTATATATTTATGGTGTTGGTTGATGCATCGACATGCTGGTCACATGTCACGATGTTGTCCATTCGTAATGTTGCTTATGCTAAACTCTGAGCACAAATGATTCGCATGCGGGCTCACTACCCGTATCATCCCATTATCTATCAGGCTTGATATTGCTGGAGAGTTTACATCGAAGACTTTCGATGACTACTGCATGGGATAGATCTTGGACATCTAGTCTCACATGTGCATACCCAGAATGGTATTGCAGAGATTGCCATTTCAACGATTACAAATGGTCATGAGGACGTTGGTAATGCGCACCAACCTTTCTCTCTCTGCCTGGGGGCACGCAGTATTGCTTGCAGCTATGCTTATTCGTCTGAGGCTCATTGCCACCCAATCATTTTCTGTGCAACAGCCAGTGACTCGGTACGAGCCAAGCATCTCGTACTTACACATATTTGGGTGTGTTGTTTATGTGCCTATTACGCCGCCACAGCGTATTAAAATGGGTCTTCAGAGACAAATGAATATTTATGTTGGATTTGAGTCTCCAACCATAATCCGCTATGTAGAACCTTTGACAGGCGATCTATTTGTCACTTCGATGAGACAGTCTTTCCGTTATTAGGAGGAGATAAGAACGTGAACGTTCAGCAGGAACGACTGGAATTGTCATGGCATGTCCCCACTTTGTCTCATAACGATCCCCCTACTGCAGAAAGTGCATAGAATTATAGATCTTCAGAAAGTCGCAGATTCTCTTCTTGACGCTTTCTCTGATCTTGCTAAAGTGACTAGATCATATATACCAGCTACAAACGTACTTACAAGGATGCAAGTGCCTAAACAAGGACTTGGACTCAAAGTCGCTGCAGCAGCCACCCTTATGGGAGGAATGGTCGCCGACACCGCTACCAATAATGGTGGTGATGTGGCTTAGGCCGTGGCTCCGCTGAGGAAGCGTTGGAGGCCATCAGGTTCAAGGGACTCACGCCCTAGGAAACGGACTGTGATGGCACCTAATAACCCTCTCATTATTAATACTCACAATCCTTTCCATGAATACGTTCCGGATTATGGTTGACCTTGACCCTCAGAGTTGACCAAAGTTGACTTTACTTAACTTTTTGGTTTCTTTGGCAATCCTCTGGAATTCTCTTGTGCTTTGACAAAGCCAAAAAAGAGGTAAGTGATATTGAGATACGGGGTTGTCGTTCCAATAGGGATTGACGGTTCCCGATCTCAAGATAGCGTGTGGTCGAGTGACTCTAGCTAATGTGGAGTGACAAGATGTGAAGAGGGTGAGTGAAGATGTGTTTGAACAACGTGCGAAGTGTGTAGTGAGGTGGTTTTGTGTAAGAGAAGGTGGAATGCCAAGACAAACAAACAACTAAAGAAAGCAATGCAAGCAAGTAAAAGAAATGAAAAGTGTGTGCAATGTAGGGAAATGTTGGGGTTTTCGGGCAAACCCCAAGTCCAATGCAACTAATGATGCTCTAATCAACTCAATCATGCCAATGTGTCCACGAATCAAGCCTCGTATCCTAGCCATGTTATGGTTCTAGGACCTTGCTTTCCTAAGGTATTCAAATGACTTATTAGGGCCATTCGAACTCTCTAGGTGTCTTAGGGGATTCCTCTAAGTTACCTAATACCGAATCCCCTAAAGTACTTAAGAGGCGTAAAGTATCGAAACTTAAGGACTCAAACAAGCAACACATGCATAACCCACCACTCCACCGATATTATCGATGTGGAGTGGATTCCTTCTAAGGTATTCCTAAGCCTTATTAGGGTCTTAGGGTATTCCTTTTGCAAACAATCCTACCTTTTATTCTCCTCAACCTTTTATTCTAAAAACAAACTCTATTTTTTTTTATTTTCTTTCTTCCTTTTTCTACTTTTCTCTTTCTTTTTCTCATTACCTTCTTTTTCTATATTGTATTTTCTTTTCTCTTGGGAACTTTCTTTTTTAACTTTATTTTTGTACACAATTTCTTTTTTATTTTCTCAATTGCTTTTCTTCTTTTGTATTTTGCTTTCTTTTCAACACTTTCTTTGATTTACAAAACTCTAAACTAAACTACCCTCACACTTGCTTTTCACAAACCCATAGAACATGAAGAACATGAGTAGTCACAATCGTCATCTTGCTAACACTTGGAACAAAGGGAAGGTTAGTGTTTAAGCTAGTAACATGGGTTAGACTTTTGTGGGTTAAATGAAGAAAAAACTAATGACGAATGAGGCTTGAAATGGGTTAATCCTAATGAAAAGTGTTTAGAGGGATGAAGTCAATTTGGCCATGGTGCTTATCTAGTGCCTTAATCATTTCAAATTCATCGCAAATTAACACGTAGTCTCAAGAGGTCTCATAAACTAGTGGAATGCACACATATGAAGAACAAGGATGTATGAATGATGCATATACATATCAATGAGGCTCAAAATCTCACCATATAGGGGTATATGCATGTCAATACATCGTCTAGATATGCTCCTCTACTTGCAAGTGACTAACCAACATAGCAAATGTGCATATAGTGTCAAGCAAGCATCAATTACATAAATTAATCACAAGGCAATCCAATGATTTTCAAGCACATGCTCTTTATCCACTCCATTCACAACCTAATAGGCTCACAATCATCATTGGGGTTGAAAAGGACAATCAAAACACACACAAAACCTTCAAAGTTCCAAAATCACAAAATTTTAAACCTTATGTTCATGTCGACCGGTCGACAAGAAGCCATCGACCATTCGACCATACTCCCTGGACGAGTGTCGACCGTTCGATGAAAACTTTGAAAAATTGAAAAATTTTCGTTGTTCGAAAATGTGAAAATATTTTAGTTTGGCCCAACCTCACCCCCACACTTAAAATCAACATTGTCCTCAATATTGTGAGGTGCTTAAAAATGCAAAGCAAAATTTGTGAAAGTGAAAAAGCAAAGTCGGGCGAAGGCACACAAACAAAATATAGCATACGGATGATAAAGTAAGGAAAACGCCCATTGTAGACTCCCTTAGCTAGCCGAGAAACCACAAATAGACACCAACCTCAGGGCACAAGGCCTTGACTTCCATACGTTAGCTTCTCCGGTGCCAAATGAAAGAGAAAATGTGATTGTATCGGGCTCATTCAAAACAGAGGACAGCAGCAACACAGCATCCACCTTCTCCCAAAGATTTGGGCATAGCTCCAAGAATAGGCCTCCAAGTTGAGTGATTCCAGTGGCATTGGAAAGTAGACTCAAAGAGATTTAGTTTGGCCACTGGAAACTCAGAAATCACTTTCCGGCCATGCAATGAAGAACCGATCAAAGTGACCCACCAGAAAGTCAAACTGCAATGAGCACTCCTCCTTTAAACATATATTACGGTAGATCCAACGGTCCTTTCAGAGAGACATTTAAACTGGGAATAGAAGACTCAAAGAAGAAGCTTCTCCAACTTGTTTAAGTTAATTCCAACGGACAGATGTGGAGAAAACTTCCCCCAAATTTACTATTTTTCCCAGGCCTCTCTTGGACAAATGCAAACCAACACTCCTTGGGTTTCTTCCTCAAGACTCCTATCATAACACCTCCCAACCTCCCTAGATTCTTTTATTCATTACTCAATAATGCTGAAAGTAAATGGTTTTTCTCCAAATGGGTTGCCTCCCCATAAGCGCTTCGATTTATAGACTTACTAGCCGGTCTTGGTACTCCCTTGTCAAATCATGGTGGCTCAAAGCAAAGCTTCTTTACAGTCATTGCATTGCTTGTCTCACCATCGCCATGGCTTCCCACAAAGCAGCCCTTAGTGCCATTGAAAATTGATATTGGGGATGGTGGCTAAGCATACTTCTTCCGTCTAACCTCACCAACCGTTTCTCTCTCATGGCCTTGATTCTCGCCCTTTGCATTGCACTCATGGGAGGAATCTTCTTTGTAGCACCCTCAAGAAATGGATCCTTCCTAGGTATGCCTTCATGAGACCAAGGTGGTGGCTTCGTATGCTCCATGGAATAGAGATTATCAAGGCCCCAAGTGGGAGAGTAGTGATCTTGAGCACGAGGTGTACACTTCGGTGGGTTCAAAGGACCAAAAGTTCTTTCACTTTTAGCACTATTCCCCTTCACCAAGTTAATAGAAAACACCTCCTCAACTACCTCCCGTGGATGAATGGGCTTGAACATTTCGAACTTCACCTTCTCACCCAACACCTTGAGACTAATGGTGCCCTTGAGAACATTAATCTTCACACCCGCCGTAGCCATGAAAGGTCGGCCAAAAATAAGGGGGAATCCATTGTCTCCATTGGGGTTTTCACCCATGTCAAGTACAACAAAGTCGGCGGGAAGAATAAACTTGTCAACTCTTATTAGCACATCTTCCACTACATCCGCCGGTCTTCAGTTGCTTCCATCTGCAAAGTAAGTGCAATGGGAGTAGGTTGCGAGGCACCAATGCTCAACTTCCGGTAGAGAGATAGAGGCATGACATTAACACTTGCCCCTAGATCCATAAGCGCTCCATCAAGGTGAGTGTCACCAATTTGGCATCCAATAGTAAAGCTCCCGGGATCCTTCCTCTTTGGTGGCATGTTGTGTTGAATCATTGAGCTCACATGCCCTTCAATCTTATAAACCTCATGCTCGTCAAGTCTCTTCTACTTAGTGCACAAGTCCTTGAGAAACTTCGCATAGATCGGCACTTGGCAAATGAGCTCTAATAATGGGATGTTAATCTCCACCTTGTTGAACACTTCACGTAGCTCATTCATCAATGTCGTCTTCTTGTTCTTCCTCTCATTGAGGGTGACTTTCTTCACTTCATGGGCAGCGAGTAAATCATCATCAAAGAGCTCCCTAGAGATGCTCATGGTTCTTGGTGGGTCCATAGCCATAATGGCCTCACTACCAAGGTTAGAAACCATGTCTCTCTTATGCCTAGGAGTCTCCTCACACAATGCTTCTTCTTGTGTTTTCACTCCACCGTAAAAGGTAACATCATTCTAAAGGGACAAATAATCAAATCATTTGTCAAGCACCACTCTTTCCTCCATATACGCCTCACTCAACCCATAATTGCAAGGGAGTACATCTTCTTCCTCCTTGGCCCCATCCTCCATGTAATGCATATGACCAAAGTTCTCATGAATAAGAAATGAGGGAGAGGGGATAAAGTAATTAGAAATTGAGGGAAGAGGAGTGTAAGTAGCATTGGAGATACTGGAGTAGGATGTAGAGATAGCATTGCACTCTTCCTTTGCCTTAAACTTTAGGTTCAGCTTCACTTTAGAAGGTAAGACACCTTTTGGCCTTTCACCAATCTCCTTGGCCAATTGGCCCATTTGCAATTCCATCTTGGCCATGCCTTGTTGTAAGCTATAGTACCCCTTGTTGCAAGGTTTGCTTCCCTTGTTGAAGAACTTGTTGCCCTTGTTGTAGTGCTGAAATCCCTTGATCGGTCTTCACTTGGCTTTGGACAAGAGTGGCAATCATGTCTTTCATACTTGGGTCCGTTGAATCTTGAGCTTGCGAGGTACTTGGGGCAGCGAAAGATGAGGAGACACCTTGAGTGTAAGTGCTTCTTCCTTGGTTAGAAAAACCGAGAGGTGCTCCATAAGTTGTGCTCTTGTATCCTCCCTAAGTCCCACTCCCTTGAAGTTTCTCTTGGTACCCTTGAGTGTGATTTGTATGTGATTTGCATACAAATTAGGCCTCTAATCACTTTAGTAATGCTAATCCAATGGCCGTCTAGTGTCGCTAATCCTCGATTTGCACCATTGTAGGGTTCACAAGCATCAGATTGATATCGGGATTAAAATGACGCGTTTTGGAGCATTTAGTGGATTTCCGGCAAAATGACGAAAAGTCAACCCGAGGACCGTCTGTCAACTCGCGGTCGACCCCGACTTTAGAGCGTCAACGAGTCAACATAAAGTCCCGGAAGTGAGTCGTAAGAGAATTTCGGAAGTTTGCCAAAGAAGTAAAGAAGTCAAGCAAAGTCAAGACGGTCAACTCCGAAGGTCAAAGTCAAGGTCAACAACAAAGTCAATCTTGTGACTCATTCACGCAAGCTTCTAAAGCAGCAAGGAGCATATTAGATATCATGAGGTCATCCATATATTACTCCTTCCTTTTGTTCCCTTGAGCATTTACCCCCCTGCCCTTCATTTAATCTATCTAACCATTAGATTTCCCTAGCTTTAATCCTAGCTTTTCATCCCTCTCTACCCTAGCCTATTTAAACCTAGTTTTTGCCATTTAGGTCATTCCTCCATCTCTTCATAGCAGCCCTCACCTAGATCTCACCCAATTCTCTCCCTTCTTCTTCCCCCAAACCCTTTCTTTTCTTGGTGACCAGTCGACGAACGAACCGTGGCTAGGTTATCTCCTTTGTTTTCTCCTCCTTCCACCAACCAAATCCCTTTCCTTCCTTCACCAACTTTCTTCCTCACTTCCTCCTCTATATCCTTGACTATCTTTCTCCATCATTCTAGCACTTCTACATCATATATGCTTGGATCCATCAAGAACACCAAGATTGGAAGGCCAAGAGCAAAGAGAAGAGGAGTTTGCTACTACTTGAGTGACACAAGGAGCTGCTGTCATCTTCATGAGAATCCCTCAACTTTCTCTTTATCTTTCCCTAGTTTACAGTTTGTTTATTGTGGGACTATTGATGTGTAATCTAAGCATGTGTGACTAGTTGTTTAGGATTGGGGACTAGGGTTGTGTGCCCTAGTCCATTTGTGATGTGATGATGATTTTAATTATGTATGGATGCTTGAAAGTGAATAAATATGTGTGTTTACCTAATGCAATATGTGTTGGATACTTGTTTAGGAATTTACCACTTCTTGAGCATGTTATCTAATCTATCTTGATGTGATTGTGTGGGATTGGTAACCTTGCATAATCTAGGCAATTGGTAGCATATGTGATGAGCCTTGAATACTCTTAGATGATCCTTTAATTCATGTGCTTATACGCCTCTTTTCTTTCTACCCTCCCGCGGAGAGTCCCTAGGACCCTAATAAGGCTTAGGAATACCTTAGAAAGAATCCACTCCATATCGATAATATCGGTGGAGTGGAGGATTGTTTATGAGTTTGCTTGTTTGAGTTCCAAGTTTCGATACTTTCACCTCTTAACCACTTTAGGGGATTCGATATTAGGTAACATAGAGAAATCCCCTATGACACCTAGAGAGTTTGAATAACCCTAATAAGGCATTCGAATACCTTAGGAAACACGGTCCTAGAACCATAACATGGCTAGGATACGGGACCTGATTCATTCTTCATGTTCACTCTCAAATAACGCTATACTACACTCACTTGTAAATCCACTACACTCTTGCACCTTTCCATCTCTTGCCATATCATCTTTGTGCAAGAATCTATTGTTACTTGTTTGCCAAGGGGTTGAAGGGTCATCGATCCCCGTTGGAACGACAACCCCGGATCTTAAATATACACACACTTTTGGCAATCGTGAGAGTGTTGCTCCCATAAGGCTTCACTTGGTACCCTTGAGTTCTTCCTTGATCATTCCGGGGTGCATAGCTGTTGTATGACTTGGGAGGCGCTTGATAAGAACCTTGTGGGTATGAGCACACTTGGTTCACATGTTGCCTTTCTTCCTTCTCCTTGTCGACAAGATAAGAACACTCCTCCGATTCATGATCAAGATAACCACAATAAAAGCAATGTGTCAAAGAGACAACACTATTGACTTGAGGAGAGGTAGCCTTCGATTGTGCTTGTATGAGCATGTTCATCTTCTTGTTAAAAGCCGCTTCCAACCTCTCAAATTGAAATTTCACCAAATCATCACCCTTTGGGTCACTTAACACGGTGTAGGCCTTTGGTACTTGAGTCTCCAGTTGTGTGGGAGGATGCTTCCGAGGTCCAAAGCCATCCCATAGCTCGAAGTTGGCGGCTAGGTCCTCAAAAGTAACCCAAGCTTCATCGGGAGACATGCTTGCTATAGTACTTCCTCTAAATGTGTCCACCCTTTGTCGTTGACCAGAAGATAAGCCTCAGTAGAACACATCACCAAGAAACCATTGTTCCCAACCATGGTGCGGGCAACTCATCACGAGATCCTTTAATCTTTCCCATGTTTCGTAAAAAGCATCACCTGATTGGTGTTTGAAGTTGATGATCGAATCTCGAACCTTTGTTGCCTTACTTGGTGGGAAGAACTTGGATAAGAAGGCTTCTTGCAACTCGAACCATGAGTGTATAAACCTTGGCGGAAGCTTGAGTAGCCATTTCCTTGCCCCATCCTTCAAGGTGAAGGGGAACAAGCGAAGCTTCAAGCCATCCTCCGGTAGTCCATGTAATTGCACAGTAGTACATGCTTGTTCGAATTCCATAAGATGGTCATACGGGCTTTCATCCTTCAAGGCGTGGAACGTAGGCATAATGCTCAATGTGGAAGACTTTATTTCGTAATGAGTGTTGCACGGTGGAAGAACGATGCATGATGAAGAACGATGCATGTTGGGTGATCCACCACATGAGGGAGAGTGTACTCCCTCATGCGACTCACGGGAGGTGGATTGTTGTTGTTGTGTGGCCCTTCTTCTTCCATTGTCGCTTCTGGAATGTGATGCTCCAAAGGTGCTTCTCGGCTCTCAAGTGTAGGAGGTGCGCGCTCACACACAATCCTTGAAACATGTCTCCTTCTTGGCCTTCCTCTTGTGTTCTTGCTTAAAACTTTACCACTTCAAAGTTGAATAGGTGTGTGAGAGGTTGAATCAAGGTTCATACACCTTCACAACATAATAAACAGCGATTAAGTATCACAATTTAGGCAAGAAATACAAGGGTCAAAGGTTAAATAAGCAATGATATCAAAGAGTGAGAGAAACAAAGCAAGGGAAGCAAAATTGATCCCACTCGACCGGTCGAGAGTTGTCGTCGACCGGTCGATGGTCGTCCAGGGAGTTGTAGTCGAACGGTCGAGAAACAGGGGCGACCGTTCGACAAATGCCCTGAAACGAAAAAAATTTAAGCTTTTCTCCTTTTATACTTAAACAAACAAGGTTCCTAGAGGTGCAAGGGAACCCAAATGACAACTAAACAAGTAATTTAAAGCAACAAGCAAGCAAACAAACACAAGAATTCAATATTCACAATCTTAGAAACAACTTAAAGCAAGAAATGGAATGAAATGAAACTAGCTATCAACCAATCAATGAAATGTGCACACTTATTAGAAACTTCAACTACAGAGTGATAGCATTAGGGGTGCTCATGTCTTACATATATCACTAGGATATAAGGCCCGTCACTCCCCCAATGTGTCTCACTCAAGAGTGAATAGCACATGTGAAACAAACAACACAATATAAACAAAGTGATGCAAACAAAAAGAATGCTAAAGACCCGACTACAACTATCAAGAAATCAAGGTTTTAGCCTCAATCCCCGGCAGCCGGCGCCATTTAGACAAAGCCAAAATAGTGGTAAGTGATATTGAGATACGGGGTTGTCGTTCCAACAAGGATTGACGGTTCCCGATCTCAAGCTAGCATGTGGTCGGGTGACTCTAGCTAATGTGGAGTGACAAGATGTGAAGAGAGTGAGTGAAGATGTGTTTGAACAATGTGCGAAGTGTATAGTGAAGCGGTTTTGTGTAAGAGAAGGTGGAATGCCGAGACAAACAAACAACTAAAGAAAGCAATGCAAGCAAGTAAAAGAAATGAAAAGTGTGTGCAATGTATGGAAATGTTGGGATTTTCGGGCAAACCCCAAGTCCAATGCAACTAATGATGCTCTAATTAACTTAATCATGTCAATGTGTCCACGAATCAAGCCCCGTATCCTAGCCATGTTATGGTTTTAGGACCGTGCTTTCCTAAGGTATTCAAATGCCTTATTAGGGCCATTCGAACTCTCTAACTGTCTTAGGGGATTCCTCTAAGTTACCTAATCTCTAAGTTACCTAATACTGAATCCCCTAAAGTGCTTAAGATAGAGGCATAAAGTGTCGAAGCTTAGGGACTCAAACAAGCAACACATGCATAACCCACCACTCCACCGATATTATCGATATGTGGAGTGGATTCTTTCTAAGGTATTCGTAAGCCTTATTAGGGTCTTAGGGACTCTCCATGAAAAGGGATAAAGAAAGGAGGCATAAAGTTCATGAATTAAGGGTCATACATAGTGAAACATGCTCATCACACATATTGTCAACTGCCTAGAGTAGAATAAGGTTGCCACACCATACACAACTCATACAAGATAGACCAAATGCATACAAAAAAGTGGCAAATCTTCACATAAACATTCAATACATATGAAATTAGACAATACACATACTCATGAATCAACAAAGGAATTTATTCGTAAACCAAAGCATCACAAAGTCACATTGGAGTATGGCACACAACCTCAGTCCCCAACAAAGGTAACTACTCACTAATCATCATAGTATACATCATCAAATTACACAATAAAGCTCTAGACATAAGGAAAATAGAGAGTAAAGATGAGGAATGCTCAATAGATGACTCTCTAGCTCCTCCTTGGCTTTGATGGTGAATCTTGATGACTTGATGAGGATCCCAGCTGCCTAAAGTAGTGGTAGAGGTAGTAGACGTCGTGGAGAGCAAGGTCGATGAAGGGTGGAGGAGGAAAGGAGGTGAGAAAGGTGGAGAAAATGGCTGACTCGTCGACGATCGACCGGTCGTCGGCAATGTGTCGACCGGTCGACGAATGAATCATGGGCAAACCTAAGAGAAGGAAGAAGTGAGAAAAGGGGAAGGGAAAGTGATGGGTGATAAGGGTAGCTGAATGGATATGACCTAGATGGGGCAAATACTAGGCTATATATAGGCAAATAAGGGAGAGAATAGAGGGTTAGGATGGGGTAGGGTTTGATCTAAGGGCTAGAAGGAATAAATTCAGGGCAAAGGGGTAAATGCCCATGGGAAAGAATAATCTAAGGGTGACCTCATGATATCTAGTGTGGTCCTTGCTGATTTGGAAACTTGTGTGGGTGAGTCACAAGGTTGACTTCGTCCTTAACCTTGACTTTGACCTTCAGAGTTGACCAAAGTTTAACTTGCTTGACTTTGCTTGACTTCTTTACTTCTTTGGCAATCTTCCAGAATTCTCTTACGACTCACTCCCGGGATTTGATGTTGACTCGTTGACGCTCTCAAGTCAGGGTTGACCACGAGTTGACCGACAGTCCTCGGGTTAACTTTTCGTCATTTTTCCAGAAATCTACTAAAAGCTCTAAAACGCACCATTTCGCTCCCGATATCAATCTGATGCTTGTAAACCCTACAATGGTGCAATTCAAGGATTAGAGATATTAAACAGTCTTTGGATTAGCATTACTAGAGTGATTAGAGACCTAATTTGTATGTAAATAACATACAAATTATGCTTCACTTCCGAGACTTCATATTTGACATGTTAACGCTCTAAAGTCGGGGTTCACCACGAGTTGACCGTCGGTCCTCGGGTTGACTTTTCATCTTCCTGCCGGAAATCCACTAAAAGCTCCAAAACGCGTCCTTTTGCTCCCGATATCAATCGGATGCTCATGTTCCCTACAATAGTGCAAAACAAGGATTAGAGACACTAAATGGCTATTGGATTAGCATTATCAAGGTGATTAGAGGCCTAATTTGTATGTAAATAACTTACAAATCACTTTGTTAGAAAGCGTAATGAGAGAAACGAGATTATAAGATATAAAACTCGCCTTGTGACGCAAGGCTTCTGACAACGCTCTAAAATCGACTACCAGGAGACATATTCTCTTGTAATGGAGGTCATAACGTTCCGGTACCTTGTTAGTTTGGTAGTTTTTGAAAAACTAAATATGCAGCTTACGGATGTGGTCACCGCGTATCTCTATAGGGATCTAGATACGGAAATCTATATGAAAGTTTCAGATGAACTTCAGTTACCCAAGTCAAGTGGCTCTAGACCGCGAAGCGGGTTTGCAATAATATTGTGACGCTCACTATATGGATTGAAACAATCCGGACGGACATGGTATAACCGTCTAAGTGACTACTTGATTGGAAGAGGGTATGTGAACAATGAATTATGTCCCTGCTTGTTTAATAAGAAAACTAGTTCCGGATTTGCAATAGTTGAACTAGCATTTTATTCTCTTGATGAGCTAAGAGAACCGCTAAATACTTGAAATTCGAGTTTGAGATGAAAGATCTTGGGAAAACACGGTTTTGTCTCAGTTTGGAACTTGAGCACCGTGATAGTGGAATTCTGATTCGTCAATCAGCTTATACCCAAAAGATGCTCAGGAGTTTTAATATGGATAGGGTCTATCCATATTAAAACTCCCATGAATGACATGATTGGTCGCAGCCTAGATCCAAGGAATGGTCCATTTCTCCCAAGGGATGATGGTGAAGACATTTTGAAGGCACAGTGTACAAGACCCGATATCTCCTTTGCTGCGAACTTTTTAGCTAGGTATAGCTCCGCGCCCATGCAACACCATTTGACTGGCATAAATAAGATTTCTGATTCAATAAAATTGTATCTTATATTCCTCTATAAATAGAGACACATATTCATCAATGAAATATATCAATACAAGAGTTATTCTCTTCTCCTTTATTTTTTGTCATTCTACAACAAATAGATTAATTTATTAATCAATTTCATTGTCAGTGTAGTTAGAAAGTAAGAGGCCACACACCTATGATAGTACTAACGCCGAATAAAAAGTTAATTAAATATAATTAATTGTTAATTATATTCGGATTAAAATATATGGGTCTATTGGACTTGTTTTAATTAATTAAAAGTTTTTGGGCTTGATTTAATTAAAGGAGGCAAGACCAAAGCACATATGGGTTTGCACAAGGGTTACGCACAGGGTTATAAAGGAGTAATATAAATACGCCTTAATTATTCTCTCATAAGTTGCGTACACATTATTTTCAGACTCTTATTTTTATCCCGACCCAAAGAACCCTAAAACCTAAAAGGATGGCGCAGCCATGTGATAGGAGCATTATATGTGACGTTTACAGTATTTATTATTATATTATTTTGGCTAGTTTTATATTTATTCTTAGTTATTTATTTGGTTTCTCATATTTTGTAGGATTTGGAAGCAGAGGAGAGGAAGTTGACTTAATTCGTGGTTAAAAGAAGGCATTCTAATTGCTTGAGGATGCCTTGACGAATAAGGAAGACCAGAGCATTCAAGATTCTATCTGTTGGTCTTTTCCTTGGATTTAATGAGTCCATGACCTAAAAGGAAGCGTCTAGGGTTGAGAGATCAATATAAAAAGAACCCTATTTCTCAAGAAGAAGAACTTTTGCCTAGAGTGAACTCCTTTATTCATGTTTTCATACCTAGCCATGCTTGGCTAATTTTCTTTAGTTAAGGGACTGTTTTGAAGCCCTAGACATGATTGTGAATTTATTATAATGTTTTCTTTGAGATTCTTATTTTATGGATGAAAGTTATTTTGCCGGATAATCATTGATGATTCTATATATGTTTTCTATGGTTGCAAACGTAGTAAGCATGTTTTAGGATCTATTGTTTTAGAATATGTGGATGACCGGTCCCATCATATGTTCTAATAAGAAACAATTGTTGATTGCGGTTAACAAGTAAAACGACTTCTACGTATCTTAGATCATGTATCATAGTTTTGTGTGCCTTGTGATTACTCAAACTTTCTTCGAACGTTAATGACTACTATGTGTTAAATCTAGGGGTGCATCACCCTAGGTTACAATTGTTAAAGCTAAGTTGTGTTTAGTGCATCACATTCACAACATACCAAGTAAGAGAAAGTAATACAATTAGATTCACTGCATCAGGACTAATTGTGAGTGTTTTCATCTAATTAATAAGAATCGATAAGAGGAATATAATTTGTTTGCATGATTGTTTAGTGGTGGATGGCTTCCCCCTAACTAATTTCCATCAATTGTTTTCAACCTCAACTCATAATCTCTTTTATTTTCGTCATTTATTTTCTGTTCTGTTTTGCCATTTATTTTCGTCATCTTAAACATCTCCAAATATTCTGAAACTTTGTCCAGGTCGTCGTTAGTGAGTCTAGAGTCTAGGGATTTAATTTCGTAATTTTTAGAGTTAGATAAGTCTGTCTGCTAGTCGAGTTTTTCTGTTTAGGTCAGTATAGAGTCGTTATAGTATATTTAGAGTCATAGATTAGCAATTAACACACAATCCTCTGCTGGAGACACCCTTGCTTTCCTATACTATCATCGACTAACCATTGTGATTGCAGGGTTTAACTGAGATATTTTTAGGTGCCTAATTTGGTGCTTGGAAATACCTTATCACCATGAACTATTTTTTTTTTCCTTGGAGATTGTTGCTACTTGACATGACCCTCCCTATTCCACACTAGAATCCAAGGTGGCCCTATGGGGCCCGCCTTAGAAGCGTTTTTATCAAAAATTCGGCATAAATTTCCCTAAAATAGACTATCCAAAACCCTGCGAAAAAACAAATTCAACACTTCTAATAATTATATTCCATCCAAACTCCCGAGCCTACTTGCTCACCACATTATTACAATCCTCCATAATATAAACATAATTGAGGGTCTCTAACTCATAGTACTTAACTTCAAAAATATTTTTAAAACAAAGAGAGTGGTGTAATTCAAAGCATCTAATTATACAACCGAATAACGAGAAAAATAAAAGTAGGACATACAAGAATCCTACTATCAAAACTAAGGAAGCGGTGAGAATACTATGTCTCGACTGTGTAGTGTAACTCGACCTCAACTAATCTGCAAACTGGGCAATGTAAAACCGAAGGGCTAAGGGAAAAACATTTTTGAAAACATTACGGTGAGTGGAAAAAAATAAAGAAGTAAATATAATAAAGGGAAAAAATCACTTTTAGTCCCTGAACTTTGAGTCATTCGACACTTTCGTCCCTGAACTTTGAAATATATCACTTTAGTCCCTGAACTTTGAAAAAAACTATCACTTTCGTCCCTGACCGAAGTTTTCACCGAATAAACCTCTGATTCCGGCCAATTCGAATAACACCACATACTGGGCTTTGAAGCCCTCCTTGAGGCGAGTTCAACGCCACCAACCTCGCCTCAAACTGTCGCCGGACGGCGGAGAATTTTACAATTAAAGTTTCGGCCACCACCGGCTTTCAAGCTAAATTCGAGCCATTCTACGCCGAATTGAGCTTAGCCCCTGTTATAAAAGTTACTCCTCTCATCCGTGCGAAAATTTTGGCATAGGTTTTGCACCATTTTTTTTCGGTCAGGGACGAAAGTGATATATTTCAAAGTTCAGGGACGAAAGTGTCGAACGAGTCAAAGTTGAGGGACTAAAGGTGATATAATCCCTATAATAAAATTTAAAATATCTTTAATGCTTTTTCAATTCTTTTTTCTCTAAAATCATGCATGCAATTCAATAAAACGAAAAGGACTGCGAAATCATGAACTGATAGAAATTTCTGATAATGAATCAAACCATCTGATGTCTAGTCATATCAACTAAGAGACACAGTAAAATCGTCTACTGAAAATAAGTATTTCATCAGAGTCCATTAAATCATCACCATTTCTGTAACCTGAGGAAACCATGATATCAATATAAAACCATAGTTCAAGGATCCAACTTAAACTGAACACTCAAGATAAATTTGTACACCGGCTACCTTGGCGTGCTACCACCCTCCCAGACAAGACTGACTAACGAGGAATAAAGATTAGTCCATATGTCGGCTACCCAGGTCGTACAGAGTCTGGGCGTGCTACCACTCTCCCAGACAAGACAGATTGATGAGGAATCAAGATGAGTCTGTACGCTGGAAGGCACCACCCCCCCACCCCCAAGATAACTAGGTACTGATAATTGGAAACTGACCACTGTATACTAATAACTGGATACAGACAACTGAAAACAACAAATCTAAATAATCTCTCCAAAAATCCATTAACCGTTTCTCAGAAAATCATAATAATAAATCATGACCCTCTAGGTTTCTAGAAATGACTCAAGGATTATAAAATAACAAATCTCGCAATAGTTAATATCTTGAGCTTCAAGAATATAAACCATGCCGCAAATAAAAATCTGCAAAGGATGACATCTATAAATTTAATTATCCACTGCGTAAGATAAAATATAAGCTCGAGACGCATAGTTCATAAAATCCAATATATTCATATTGAGAAATATTGTGAGAAATAAATCTTTCTTGAAAATAAAATTGCATGCATATTAATTTTTAAAATAAAATTGCATGCATATTAATTTTTAAAACAAAAGTCCACTCACAGATGAACCGTCAAGTCTAACGCTCATCCAGATCCTTCTCAACGTCCTCCTGAATAACATGAATTATTATAAATATTTATCTAAACGAACGAGACAATTATTTAGACATTAAACGAAGTAACTTGATTAGGGTTTCCTTCAGGAATTCCCGTTTCCTTAATTTCATCAACGAATTTCAAAACCCAAACTCCTCAAACATCTAACGTCTCAACAATTCTAACTTATAGTCAACGTTCGACGATAATCCAACGGTCAGATTATCGCAGTTCGAAATATCAAACGAACGTAAACTAAATTAATTGGCCTTAAATTCCAACATCTAAATCTCATCACGAGTAATATACCATTACGATAAAAAAAAAAAAACAAGCATAAGCCGACGAACTAAAACACACCAAAATCTGAAGCCGGAAGCGCCGCCACTACTGGATGCACGTGGGCCCCACGCGCCGCCACTCGACCTCCAAAACTCGGGTCGAAACCTATGCCAAAATGTTCGTATTGAAGAGAGGAATTACTTTTATACGTCCTAGGAAGTCCGAATCAAAGTAGTTTGGCCGGATTGGCCTCAAAAGTCACGGTGGCAGGAAACTTCTTTCATTCGATCAGCTGCCGTCCGGCAGAGTTACGCCGTGAAACCAGTGGCGTTGAACTCGCCTTGAGGAGGGCTTCAAAGCCCAGTAGGACTTATGGGTCGAATTGGCCGGAAAATGGGATCGAAAACAAGAACAGTTCGACTGCAAAAACCATTTTTTCTGTTCTTGATTCTCCCTCTACATTGAAATCCGATGACGGAAATTGGTGTATAGGATCGAAGAGCTCGAGGAGACAAAGAAAATATGATCGGTTTCGTGGCCAAAGGAGAAAGAAATCGCCGTCGAAAGGTGGCAGCTACAGTAATGGAAGAGAGAAAGTAGCGGCTAAAGAGAGATAAGGGGTTTCCCAAAAATGGAAACTTCCCGAAATAGAAAATGCCATATATAGAAGTTTCCTGAAACAGTAATCTCTTTTCGTTAGACAATAACTCTCTCATATAAACTCTGATTTAAGCGTACTTCATGTTTACAAACTCGGTTAAACAAGCTCTACAACTTCCATCAAGAAAGTTCATCCAAATTCTAAACTAATCGAAAAGTCACCCCGAGGACCCCCTAATGTACTATTCAAAGTGTGAAAACGAGATTTTCATTAATTCGCCGTAAAATTAACTAGCAAAATGGTAAGTTTGGTCCGGGATGTCACAATATCCTCCCCCCCCCCCCCCCCCTTCTTGAAATTTCATCCCCGAAATTTCACTCCTGGCTACAGTGGGAGTTTATTACATAAAAAGTTCCTAACTAGCCTTTTCTACTACATAACCTTTGTAAAACACTCCACCATCATAACGTAATTTAAGAGCTCTAATCCAAAACTCTACCGGTGTTTCTTTGTATTTCATTTTCTTAAAATCTCGAGACAAGGATGATCAATATATAACCACAATTGTTGTAACACTAGTAAGTCTTTCACAATTTAATTACAACCATAGCCTTGATTGTGAGGATCCTTATGATATTACATCTAATCTTTTATGAACTCTTATACACGTACAAGTAACTAAAAAGCTTAGATCTCATACTCCAAGTATGCTACATAACCTAAACCCAACTGCCACCTGCTAGTCTTAGTATACAATTGTTTACTCCCTCAGTTTACAATTCTTTTGTTATTACTTCCAGCCCATGCACAAACCAACATTAAAGTTGAGGTTACCCTCGAACACCAATCGTCTAACCAAGTAATACCCACATCTAAACAAAAATAAACCAACTTCCAATTAACAATCTCTCACTAAGGTCTTATAGTGTAGTAACTCAAATCACATTAGATACCAGATCTAGTTCTAGGAAGTATGGACACTGTGCTAGACAGCGGTTTAGGAGGTTTACTAAGTACACCTCCCATAGGAAAGGTACAAATCAGCCTCCAGAAGAAGTGACGCTGGCGCATTAGCTAACAATGCAAGTCTACGGAAGATGATGAATGTGCAACTCCTGAGTCGATCAAAGTTAAAACTGTTTAAAATAAATGACATAACATCACTAACCTTGTGCTGAATCATGGCGTGGAGTCTAGCCTGGGTGGTGGGACGTCCTCGTTGTTCACCGTTCTGCTAGGTAGCACCCCGGCATGCTGCACTAGTACGAGTACCACTGCTAGATGCACCTCCCTAAGTATGACTAGTGCCCTGACTAGGCACTGAAGCAGCTACCTATGTCAACTGCGGACACCTCTTCTAGAAATGATCATGTTGGCCACATCGAAAACACACTACACTACTTATTTGACACTGTCCTTCATGGTGTTTACCACAACTCAAACATTGTGGATTAGTCCCCTCAACTAGCTGATCATTAGAGACCCCAGAAAATCTACTAGCAAACCTCCTAAACCGCTGTCTAGCACAATGTCCATACTTCCTATAACTAGATCTGGTATCTAGATTATAACTGTCAGGCCCACTACCACTCGATGACGCATATCCAGAAGTAGACCTCTTGGATGGACCCTGACTAGGACCACCCTCATCCGAAGCTCGTGAGCCAACCAAGATTCTGGTCTCACATCTAAAATCAGACTCAACCACCTTCCTGAAAGTTTCATAATCAACAGCTGATTTGTATGTGATTTACATACAAATTAGGCCTCTAATTACCACAATAATACTAATCCAAAAGTCTTTTAGTGTCTCTAATCCATGTTTTGTAATAATGTAGGAAACATGAGCAGCAGATTAATAGCAAAATGACACATTTTGGAGGTTTTAGTGCATTTTCGATAAGAACACGAAAAGTCAACCCATTGACCCGAAGTCAATCTCGACTTTAGAACGTCAAAGTGTCAAATATCAAGTCTTGGAAGTGAAGCACAAGAAAATTCTGGAGGATTGACCGCGAAGCCAAAAAGTCAACTATGGTCAACCCCGAATGTCAAGGTCAAGGTAGAAAGTTAACATTTTGACTCATCACATGTAGCTCTCAAAATCAGCAAAGAAGGGTACACATGTCCTTGAATATCCAATGACATCATCATTGCATTATTCATTTATACTTTCCTTATTCCTAGCTTTTTGAATAAAAGGACATTTGTCCTTACCAAATCCACTCCTTTGTTTTACTCCCTTTGACTTTCCTTTATCATTTTAATTGCTGAAAATAAATGGAAGTTACCCCATTGTCCCTCACCTAAATTTCTTCTACACACCACCTACCATTCTCCTAGGTTAGCCATGTCATTTTACCTTCCTTTTCCCTATTTTTCCTAGCCCTTAGATCCTAAGTTTTAATCCTAACCCTCCACCTTATTTCCCTTTAGTATATAAGCATTTCCCTTAGCCATTTTAGGTATCTTTTGGCAGCCATTCTTCACCTTTTCATTTTGTATCCATTTCTTTCCCTCTCTTCCCTCTCCACTTTACCATTTTCCCTTCCCTCTGCCTCTCGGTTGACCGGTCGACTAAGGTCGTCAGACCAGTCGAACAATGCCGACAACCACTTCTTCCACCACTTTACACTTTCTTCCTCACATCCTTTCCACTTCTAACTGCTAGAGATCCTCACCGATTCGTCAAGGACATCATCAAACACCAAGGTGTGGAGTTTAGAGCCAAGGAGAAGCAAAGAGAAGGAGGTAAGAGCTTGCATCCCTCATTGAGTGACACAATCCTAGGGCAGCCACCATCTATTGATCATTTCTCAACCTTTCTCTCTCTTTCTACTTGTATCTAGTGTTTTTATTTGTAATATGATGATGTATATGTTGATGGATAGTGAGTAGTTACTTTGTTGGGGACTAGGGTTGTGTACCCTACTCCAATGTGACTATGTGACACTTTGATAATGAATAAATGTCTTTGTGATGAATGAATATGTGTGTTTTACCTATTTCAATATGTGTTGGATGTTTGTTCTAAGAATTACCACCTCTTGAGTATAATAACCAATCTAATTTGATGAGATTGTGTAAGCTTGGTAAACTTGCACAATCTAGGCAATTGGAAGCATATGTGATGAGCAATCCCTATTTGAGTTCCTAAGTTTCGATGTTTTACGCCTCTTAAGCACTTTAGGGAATTTGGTATTAAATAACTTAGAGAAATTCCCTATGATACCTAGAGAATTCTTAGTGACCCATAACCTGGCACTAGAATACCATTTGAGACATGGTTCTAGACCCATAACATGGCTAGAATACGGAACTTGATTCATAATCACATTGGCATGCATTCATTGTTGAAGTATTACTTGTCGCATTGGATTTGGGTTAACCCGAAAACCCCAACGTTTACTAAAACTTGCACTTATCTTGCTTGCTTGTCATTTACATTCCACTCTTTTTTACAAAAATCGACACACCTCTACACTCGCACATTGTTGATAACACACTCACTCACTCTTTTCATTTCTTAATCCCTCCATTACATTGCTAAATGACCTAGTTGCATACTACTTAGGAGTCTAGAGTCATCGATCCCCGTGGACACGACAACCCCCGGTTCATAATTTACACATCCACTATTTTTGCATTCGTCAAATGGTGATGTTGCCGGGGATTGAGGTTAATCCTTGATCCCTTGGTAGTCGTTATTCGGGTCTTTAGCATTCTTTTTGTTTGTTCGTTTTGGTTATATTATGTTGTTTGTTCACAAGTGCGATTCACTCGCGAGTGAGACGCATTAGGGGAGTGACGGGGCCTTATATCGTCGTGGTATATGTAAGACATGAACACCCCTAATGTTATCACTTTCTAGTTGAAGTTTCTAATAAGTGTTGCACATTTCCTTGCTTTGTTTGACAATCCTTGCTTTAAGGATGTTCCTAAACTTGTTAATAAGGCATTCGTTCTTTGTTTGTTTAAGTGTTGCTTTGAATTGCTCGTTTAGTTGTTGTTTGGTTTCCATTGTTCCGCTAGGGAACTCGTTTGTGTGAAATAGAAAGTCAAAAATCACAAAAAAAAAACCTCTATTTACTGTTCGACCGGTTGACCGTCGTGCTCTGCAAAAAAATAAATCTCCCTTGTGTCATCTTCGACCGATCGACTGGGAGCATTTCTTGGTTGGGTTTTTATCACAAATGGTACCTGAACTTTACCTCAATTATATACTTAGTACCTGAACTTCACTTTTGATCACAACTAGGGAAAATTCTAGTGTATGTTAACGTATCTCATACGTACAATTACAACTTTTAGGACTTAATTACTCAAATGAGAACCTATTTATACAAATGAGGACCTTATTTACCTTAACGAGGGCTTTTTCATAATTACCACATGAGTTGTCGAAGTTGTAATATGTGTCGTTAAGTTGTAAAATATTATAATTACCACTTTTAGGACTTAGTTACTCAAACGAGAACCTAATTTATTCTAATGAGGACATTATTTACCTTAACAAGGACTTTCTCTCTTCATGATGTATGAGAAATGTCAACATACCATAGCCTTACTCCACAACTAGTACCTGAACTCTTCGAGTTTATCCTAAATGGTACCTGAACTTTACCTCAATTATATACTTAGTACCTGAACTTCACTTTTGATCACAACTAGTACCTGAACACTTCGAGTTTATCCTAAATGGTACCTGAACTTCAATTTTTGCCACAAGTAGTACTCAGAGTTTTCAATTTTTGTGACAAGTAGCACCCAAAGTTTTCAATTTTTGTCACAAGTAGTACCCAAAGTTTTCCATTTTTTTTTTTAACACGCGTCCTCACGGGCATATAACATCACAAAAATGACCTTAGGTATCAAAAGAGATGAAATCAAAAACTTTGGGTACTACTTGTGACAAAAATTGAAACTTTAGGTATTACTTGTGACAAAAATTAAAGTTCAGGTACCAAGTATATAATTAAGAAATAGTTCAGGTACTATATGTGATAAAAACTCTTCTTAGTTTTATACATTATTTCTTTCACTCTTTGATTTCATTGTTCCTTTAACATTCAATCATCAGCTTTAAATCCCAATACAATAATAATTCAACAAATGACCAAACTCATCAGCATGGTAGCAATTCTTGATACTCAGTTATATATCATATTCTTAAGTAATTCAAGCTACCCAACTTAATTACTTCATCATCATCTCATGAAATACATCCCAATCAAATAACCAAACACAATGATTTCACCATCAATTCACAACATTTCCCAGATTTCCAACTTTCCAACTGAGCATTTCAATTCAAAATGCGAAGCTTATACATTTATTGAGTTCTCAATCGGTTTAGAGAGCACGAACAGCAGGGATTTTCGAAGAACCAAAACAGAGCACGAGCTGCCCCTCTGTTTTGATTCACTCACCAAGAACCCGTAGCCCCAAAGTCATCTATAGTTTCCTGAAGTTCAATTTAAAACATAATTGAACATTAACAAGGCTAGAAAAAAAAAGGGGTAGCGGAACCTCCATTTACACAGTAAACACAGACAAATTGGCCATAAACCAAACTTACCAACTTCTTCAAACTTAACCAAAGAAGAAGAACTACCGAAGCTTTCCGGCATCGAAATATCGAATTGATGCCGTGAGCCACCGTTAGGACCAGAAACCACCAGGATAAAATCGATGAGGATGAGACGAAGCTATAGCCACCGATTTCGTCTGCCGCCGTGGCCGAAATCACCGAAACTCCATCGGAAGCACCGAAGCTTTCTCCCTTCGATTCTCCTTCCTCATGCGTCGATTGGTTGATTCAAGACCACCGACGTGCTCGCCGTGTCGAGGCGGAGCCACTTCCACAAGTCCTGCGCCGTGAAACGGCCGGATGAGGGAGATGGTGATCGGAGAGTTCACGGTGAGGGAGAAGAAATCGCACGAGATGTCTGGTCCTTTCCAGACTGATCCTAGTCTACATATATTTGAAACCAACGGTCCAGATCAAATGGTGACTTGATCTACGGTCCAGATCGCTCCAACTAATTTCCCATTTTCACAAAACCTTTTCTTTAATTTCCAAACTTCCGAAATTCACAATAAATACCTCGGGTATCCGAAACATTCCCCGAAAATTCTCACGGACTCATCGTGACGTGTACTTTATTGTCGAGTCCACAAATTGGAATTACAACTATAAGAACATTTCTGAAAAATTCTCGAGGCTCTTTGATAATTATCGAGATTACGAATTGTAATCCCGATTAACTCCAAATTATTCTCTTATTATTTCCCGGGTCTCACATTAATGATCCCTTTTGTGTTTACTTGAGCATGTACCAAACTAGGTCACATATTAGGGAGTGAGTTATGACATTCATACCAGATGCTTAACATACAAGTAAGAGAGAATGAATACGAATTGCATCCATATACTAGGGACTTTTTATGAGCATAGTCATCCATGGAATTCGAAGTCTTGTTTATTAGTTCATGACATTGAGTATGATTGTTTAGTGGTGGATTTCAAAACCCTAGCTTCCTTCTCAAAACTGTTTTTCAAACCTTCAATCAAACTCTGGTTTTAATTTCGTCAGTTTTACTTCTCTGTTTTCCCTTCCATCTTAAAAATATCAAATCATCTCGTAAAATTATATAACTTTGTCAATAATTTTTTCAGTGTGTCTAGTTTGTTGTCTACGAATTTCAGGTCGTTTAGAGGTGTCTAGAGTCGTCTGCCAGTCATATCTTTTTGACTGGACAGTTTAGGTTTTATTTTGTTTTGAGTTGTTGTAGTTGCGCGCAATTAATTAAATACCAATCTTCAGCGGGTTCGATCCCTACTTATCATACTACTTTCGACTATCCATTTGCTTAGTGGGGTTAATTAATAGGTTGCGTTTGTGCGGCCTAATCGGTGTGTAAAAATACCCTATCAATGCATATATATTAGTTTGCTCAATCTATCATCAATAGATTATGGCACACAACCCTAGTCCCCAATTCTAAGCAACTACTCACATATAATTAGAATGTACATTAATAATCTCAAGATTGACAAGCTAAGAAATAGACAAAAGCGAAGAAAGGTAGAGGAATGCTCAAAGATGATAGTGGCCCCAATCTTGCTATCACCAAGTCTTAAAGCAAGTCTCCTCTTGGCATCCTCTTCTTCTTCTAGCTTCTTCTTGTCCAAAGCTCCAAAGATCTTGATGTTCTTGATGTCTCCAAAATTATGTGAGGTAGAAGTGATGGAAAGGTGGAGAAAAGTGGTTAGGAATAAGTTTGGTGAAAAAAGGAAAAAGATTTGAGTGGTAAAAAGAGGAGAATAAGGGGGAGGAACTTGGAATCTGCCACCAATCCTACCGGTCGATCCGACGGCAGATCCAAGGATTTTGTGACTTTGGGGAGAGAGGGAAGAATAAAGGTTTAGGGAATTTTGGGGGTGGAGGCTAGAGTAGATGAGTGATGAATTGATAGCTGAAAATAGAAGTGAAGAGGAATATATAGAGGGAAGAGAAGTGGATTGGAGGGTTAAGATGGATTGGGATTAATCTAATGGCTAATAACTAAGATTCTAAGCTAGGAAAATTACCTAGAAGGCTAGGATAGATGGGAGAGTGAAGAGAGAAAGGGTAGAGAGGTATGTGCTATGAGAAAGGAAAAATAAGATTTGAATGGTTTAGGAGACAAAAATGAGCTTGAGAAGGCTAAAAGATAAATAGTGTTGAAAACATTAAATGTTGTCTTGAATTTGAATTTCAAATGTTGACCAACACCAAATCATCTTGAATCACCAACGGGAGATTTCCTAGCTGAATTGGAAGCTTTATGTATGAGTCACGTCTCGACGCGGTTGCCATTTCCTCGAAGTTGACCTCATGTGGGCCCGGGGTGAGTAACAATTGACTATTCGAGGCCGAAAGTTGACTTTTCCGTTTCTTGGCCAAAATTCCGGAATAATATTGTGCTCCACTTTCGAGAGTTGATTCTTGTGATCTTGGTTCTCAAAAGTCACGATTGACTGTTCGTCCTTTTCTCGAAAATGTTCCAAAAGCTCCCAAATTGCATTGTTTTGATCCGGATTGCTTCTGCTCACTTATTTAACCTATAAATCACACAAACATATATTAATAGTAATATTTAGCTCTTGGAGAAGCATTATTCAAGTATTTATAGGTATACTTTGTATGTAAAATACGTACAAATCAGGACTCTGGAGTTTCATTACCTAGGTTGGTTTAGGGCCCAAGTGCCCAACAATCCCCGTGGCACGATAACTTTCGAGTCTTAATACTAACTCCCTATCTTGATAACATATCGTACGGTTGCAAGCTCATATGGTTTAAGTCAACCACAAGTTGACTTTCAGGTCAACCAATTGACTTTTTGTCATTTTCTCGGAATGGCTCTAAATGCTCCCAAATCGCGTCTTTTTCTTCCTTTTTACTTTCTCTCGCTTATTTAACCTACAAAATACACAAACATGAATTAGTAATGTCTTCTAGCCTTAGAATTAACCTAATTCAAGTGATTTGGAGCATAATTTATAAGCAAAATGAGTACAAATCACCATGCCAAAAAGAGAATTAAAAATCCATTTTAATTGAGGTCTCCTTTAAATAAACTAAAATTACAACAAAAAAGAAAATGTCGTTCAAACGGAGGCATGTAGAGGAGTCCCAAAACCCGATGCCAAGGAGAATTTAATGACAAAAACCGAGACAGAGGTCTAAGCACGAAGTAGATGCCCCTCTGTGTCCGCTTAAAGCAAGTCCATTGATGTTGTGTAGCCTGGTTGCCACATTGATCTGGCCCCAAAAATGTTAAAAGTAGCTTCCAACAGGCCTCCCAGACACTAGGAGTCCATCTCGTAGGAACTACAAGAACCAACTTGACTATCCAGCCAATTTGGTCTCTTAATCCCACATTTGATACATATACCAATAAAAGAAAATCTATTTTAAAGGAAAAAATTGTTTTTCAGTAAAATCTTTTAATAAATTATGAAGGGTGTTTAAAAAAAATTATTTATTATAAGTATTTATTAATTATGTATCTCATTCTACTAACATTTTTTATCAAATAATTAAATAATGCAAAAAAAATAGTGACCCTGACCCTAACCGAACGACAGGGCCGGCCCTGAGATGTTCGGGGCCCGAGACGACCTGAAATTTTAAGGCCTAATTTTGTCTATATAAATGTATACATTTATTTTTGGTATAAAAAAATTGGTCATTAAATAGAGAATTGCATAATTATTCAATTAATCGGAGTAATTTGTGTAAAGTATGAAAAATTTTAAAACATCTTTGAAATCGTGAAAATTAATACTTAAATTGAATTCTTAAATCTCTTCATTAATTTACTTCTTGACAATGAAACTTACAAATTCAATCAAATTAATTAAGATTTAAAAACGAGTAGAATACTTTTTTTTTATCACCAAAATAGTTTCTTTATATTTATATATATATATATATATATTTTTTTTTTTTTTTCCTAAGAAAAACTCTACAAGAATTTAAAAATTGGGGGCCGGCACTGCCGAACGAGTGGAAGCAACAATCAAAAACTGGAGACATGGTTGAAACCCTAGCACCGCATGAGGAGGGAGGGAGGGAGGGAGAGAGAGAGAGAGAGAGAGAGAGAGAGAGAGAGAGAGAGAGAGAGAGAGAGAGAGAGAGAGAGAGAGAGAGAGAGAGAGAGAGAGAGAGAGAGAGAGAGAGATCGTTCTCTTTTTCAAGTTTTTTTTTAAATAGGCTAGCACCATTAGAAGACAAGTCTAAAGATTATTTGGCGAAAGCAAAATACCAAGGTTTGTTTCCTCGATCTTGTGATGTTATGTTCAATAACATAGTTTTCTTGATGCTCAATGTATTAATGTATTCTATAGTATGTGCATGTGTTCTCAACTATCGTGCTTACTTGCTTACAAATCAATCCCATCTACCAAAAAATAGCTTATGGAGTTATGGAGAATGCGAGTGCAATTTTTGAAAAAAAATTGTCATTAAAAGCAATCACATCGCAAAGGACATTATTGATAATTTGAATTTATTACGTGACGTGACTTGACATTCCTAACTCATATATTTTCTTTAGCAAATTCTGGATTGCAACTGAGTTTTATTGCACCGTGCCACGTGGTAAAATCTGGTCCGTTCATTTTATATTATGTATTTTTAAAATTTCAAATTGACTGCGTGAATTGACATTTCTGCCCTTTTTTTTGTCTCTCTATCTTCCTCTCTCCCGTGCGTGACTCCTCCTCTCTCTCTCTCCTCACTGTCGCCAACGCTGCCACCACGACCGGCCACCCCCGCAAGTCACCTCCCCCACCAAAGGTAGCGGCGCGTTCCAGCGACCCTCCCCACCCGGTTTCAGACCAAACCTTGAGGGAAAATAGCTGCACGCATGGCCAAAAACGACTTGAACTTCAAGCTTTTTGTTCGGCCATCTCCCGTCACCTACAACCTTCAAAACCTACTGTGCATTGAAACCCTTAATCCCAGAAACCTTGTGGTGTCTTCAGATTTCAATTTCGACCACCGTAGGAGGCGGATCGAAGTCAGGAAGTTTTAGATTTCACAAACTTCCGGTGCCGATATCTTACTATCTAATTCGAATCTCACCGTGAGATAGCCACTAAATTCGTTGAGTTTATTATAATAAACACGATGACATAAATTTCGAAGCAATCGGAGAAAGTTGACGGCAGCACCGACGGTGGTGGCCAATCGTAGTGGTGGCCGACAACAGTGAGGAGAGAGAGAGAGACCAAACAAAAAAAGGGCAAAAGGAAATTTTAACCTCCGGTGCAAAGCAGCCGCTCCCCTTTTCTTTTCTTTTTTTGAGATGTGTATGTGATCTCTGATCTCTCACAAGTCAGAACATCAAAGAATGGAGACCGCACTAGACTTCCTTTCTTGCTTGGTTTGTTTGTTGAGACTAGTCCCTAGACTTGAGGCTTTTATCCCAGGGACACAAGACTTAAAGGCAAGTCAGGCAACGCTCAAGTATAGTAGCAGAGACAAGCACAGCCCATAACTGCCGGTTATATAGGCAGGTAAGGAGAAGGAGAGGCATTAATTGTACGGGCGTGCAAAACATGGTCAAACAAGAAAAGCTAATAATAATAAAAATACCAAAACCAAAACACAGACCAATGAGTCAATGACATTGACAATTTGACATCATTTGAAACTGTAGTCAAGAAATATGGGCAGGTTCATTCAATTGATTCAGTTCATACTTCATGCATACAGATACAGTACTAGTCTATGAGAAGCAACTTTGGCTTTGCCTCGCTCGTGTACAAAATGCCATAACAACACTCATAACTGACACTGTTGCTTGCAAAATTCCAAAAACGTTTTCAGAATTATTTTGAACCTCATAACTACTTACTTTTCACTCTACTAGCTACTCGCGGTTTCTCCTATTCATTCATTCATTTTTACCTAGGTAGGTAGCTAGCTAGCTAGCTAGCTATTTTACTACTACTACTCCTGGTGCTGTAGTTCTCCTCTCCTTTTGCCTTGATGGAACTAACTGTACATCCAAGACTGTAGAGATGGCCCTCTTTGCTGACTGACTGACTCACTGACTCACCCACCCACTTTTTCTGCATCACACAAAAACCATGGTGTCGTCCTCTTTGGTTTACCTCTTTCTTGCACATTTTGCCAAAGAATATCTCTCTGTTTTAAGTAGTAGAGCCTACTCCAAGGAAATCAATGAATGGCATCACGCTGATCTTGTCATGATTTCCATTTTGATCTTCTCCATACATTGAAACATTATTGTTGGTCCGATTGGTGGTAACTACTGATTCATCTCCAGAAGTAGTTTCTGAGTTTGAATCTGATTGGCCAGTTTTGTAATAACCCTTCTCGTAGCCCTTGATCCTGCCAAAACCAGCTCCAGCGTCTGCAACTACAATATGCATTAAGTAACGAAATTTTGATTAAAACAAAGAAGAAAGAAAACCAAGGAAAACAAGAAACAATGGTACTGTATGCATTTGATTTCATGACTCAGAGTGGAAAAAGAAACATACACATTTGTGATCCAAACGTTTTCTGTTGCTGAAATGGACTGATCTTTGTGAAAAAGCTGGGAAGCACTGCTCTCTTTGAGGGAGTGAGGGAGAGATGAGTACATGTTGAGGCAGATTCATCATTGATTGAGACTGTTGAATGATCACTAGAGGCATTATTCTTTTGAAAACTAGTCCCATCTGGATCTTGATCATGATCATGATAAGGAATAATGGCCTCAGAATTAGAAGAGGGCTTTCTTCTCTTATAAACACTGGACTCCTCTCTGTGCTTTCGAGCCATGATGACATGCCAATGGTTCTTCACAGCATTATCAGTCCTTCCAGGGAAGAGCCTTGCAATCATGGCCCATTTGTTGCCATAAAGTCTATGAGCAGATAAAAGCCTCTCTTCTTCTTCCTCGCTGAAAGCCCTTCTGTTGATCCTTGGATCTAGCTGGTTAAACCACCTCAGTCTGCAACTTTTCCCTTCAGAACGGAACAAATATTTAATTAGTCCCAGATCAATCAGCATACATTTCCAAAAATCAAAACAAAATTGCAACTTTAACATTGAAATACTTTGAATCTTTGATTACCTGATCTGCCATCAAGATGCTCAGCAATTAAGTTCCAGTTTTGAGGACCAAATTGGGCCACAAGTTCTTTGAGTTTGGAGTCTTCAGCTGGCCTCCAATGACCTCTAGCACAAAGCTTAGTTTTGCTAGCAGCAGCAGGGCTCTGTATAACATCATCATGATCTGCTTCCTCTCCAACAAGATTCAGAGACATGGTAATGCCCTTTTTGTCATGAACACCATCGCTGGTTATTATGTTTGTTGTTCCCCCATTTTCCAATGGCAGAAAATTCCAAGGTAATTTCTTGGTTTGATTCAAACCCATTTCAGGATTAGCAATGGACTGACAAGCCATGGCCCCAAAGGTACAAAGTTGAGGGGCAGGGGGTGGAAAAAAGTTCAAATCTTGATGATATCTGGTACTACTAGTGCTCATCTGGTGGTGTTGAGGACCCATTGTCACACTCACTCGGACTAGAAAAACCAAACCCCCAAACAAGAAGAAGAAGAAAAAGAAAACCGAAAATCAAAGGAAGAAGTTAGACTAAATAAGAAGAGTACAGAACAGGTGCAATGCCAACCAGGGAAGGGGTATTAAGATGGGTTTCGTTTTGGCAGGGAAGAAAGTGAGAGATACGAAACTGGGAAAGAGACGATTGATTAGATGAACAGATTAGGGGAACGGGGAACAACAAACACCAACGATTGAATCTCTGCTCCGCTCCGCTAGCTCTTAATACGTTTCACACTCGGTAGAGGGAGAGGAAACAAGTCATCAAAGTCTGTGCTTTGGGAGGTGGTCTTATAGAAAATGTGAAATGGGGATTTTAACACTCCGATCGAGACCCGCTCGTGTGGGTGTGGGTGTGGGTGTGGGTGTGGGTGGTGGTGGTGGGACTTGGGATGCCCTCAAAACAAAACATATGCTTTGGGTTGTTGTTGGTCTTCTTGGACTTGTTGTTTACTTGCTTTGTTCTCTGTGACTAGTTTGTCTCATTGTCTCTCTCCAATCTCGGGCTTTGGGGAAAACCAGAATCTGTTTGTCCGTTTACAAAACGTTTTTCTGCTTCTTTCAAACAACGGAAATTTTAAAGGGAACACAACAGAGTCTTATGCGCATCACCCCCACTACCTGCCAATGCTCTCTTACTTCCCATAACTGAATATCATTTTTTTATTGTTTTCTCCCATAATATTATTATAATCTAATTTAATTTTCTACCACTTCAATTTTTCATTTTCAATTCATATTTGTTGTAAATGCAATGACGAATTTAGGCCAAAATAATTTTGTTGAAGCTGATTTAATACTATGAGCATGTAGGTTACAGGGGGAGCATGCCCATGAAAAAAAAGAAGTAAAAGCACAGTCGAAACTTGCACAACTGGTCATGTATATTTTTAAACAAGAAATTACAAGGACCCAAATCAAATAACTAAATATGACTTAGGTTAAACTTTAGCATCGCCCCATCAGTAATAAGGTCGTCAACTTGGAACACCAAAACCGTTAAGCCACCAAAATCGAGCATTCAAAACTCACCTGGATCTCAAACCTTAAATCCTTGGATTTGATTGACACCCAACAGAACCGGCAACGACAAGCAGAAAACCAAATCTAAGCGAGGTGTCATCAATCTCTGAGAGCCCAAGAGACGCTCTGCAGGAGCATAACCACCAAAGGCCTAAAAAGAGCATGACGAACAGAGCCGTCCTTGTGAGTGAGAGAGGCCAAGACCATCCTCACCATAGGAAGCCGCACCAACGATCACTGACGGTGCTAAGATTTGCGTGATGAAAAATATAGAAAGAAGCTAGAGGCTAGGAGGATATCACACGAAGGTACTATTGGATTTGATGCACATAGAGGCGCTACTGAGGAAAGCCTATAACTAAAAAAATTAAGCCTATGATTAAAAGCCTATAATTAATACCATTATTCAAGTCTATTTTGGGTCGTCTATATGACAATATAGTCTCTCTACTTCAAGAGCTTCCTAGCTCTTAATTTAATCATGGTTTCCATGAATCTAATAAAGCTGCCATAATTTGGCACGTTTAGCTCTAGTTTTTTCATTGAATGTTTTTTAGCTTGGCGTTGGATCTCTCAGTTCATCTTGTAATAGTTGAATTTAATCAATAAAATTTTCACATTTCAAATAAAAAAAATACCATTATTCAAAGTTTTGTTATAATTTATTCACTTTCAAACCCTTTATTAAAAGATTATAACTAGTTCTATTAAATTTACCTACATGAAACATAAAAGACTTATCGATTGAACATTAGTCATCAAAAATTTACCTACAAATCTAGGCATTAGACATGACGCAGCTAGACTATTTATCTAATGTCAAAGAAAAAAAATGTAGGGGAATTAATGGTGTAGGTAAACTAATATGTAGGTTGTAGACAAATTAATTTCATAAGTAAAAAATTTAGGTAAACTAATGTAGGTTGTAGGTAAATTAATTTCATAAGAAAAAATTATTGTAGGTAAATTAATAAGTATTATGTGAAACAAGTAAAAGAGGAAAAAAAGTTCTTAAGGAATAACATATCAAGGGATACTTGCCCTCTTCCCCAAATCCTAGTCATCATGACTTGGGTACCCATTGACGCTTTTTTGGGGTTACAACCAGCACCGGTCGTGGTTGTCCCGGCGAACGTCAGTATCCTAGTGGGGTTCTTTGTCTGTCAAAATTTTTCACTTCGGTTTTCATTGTTTCATGAGGGGTGTTGGTCTTTCTCTGATCTTCGTCGTCTGGGGTGTTTGGATTGATATTGGTTCTCAGGTTTATCCTCTACTTCGAGTACCAGGTTCAAAGGGATTATCCTCCATTTGTTCTAAAATCTAGTTTAGTAAACGTATGGGATCCAGGTGGTAAGCATGGAGATTTGTGGCTCTTTGTTTTTCGAAGACTCTACCTTGTGGCTAGCTCAACAATTACAGAAACTGAGTGCGTTTGAAGGTTGAAACTTTGGGCCGCAAATAGCTCTGATTTTATCCTAAAATATGTCTTCATCAATCCTCTATATTTTAGCTATTTTTGAATTTATATCATGTTTTGGATGTATAAAAAATAGCTTAAGTGTATTTAAAAATTATACAAAACAAAAATGAATGTTTTAAATTAATAAAAATAATAGTCTAGGTATATAAAAAGTACCTTCCAAACAAACCCTAGTTCTCTCTAGCGGTGGCGGCGTCTTTGCGCCTCCAACCCAGCGGGTTCCTACCCAATCTAGCCTTCTCCTCCCTCACGGGTGTGAGAAGGGACGAAGGTGGTGTTGTGTGGGTTTGAACCGAGCGGCCTCTTACCTGGTTTTGCTCGTGCTCCTCTCTCCTGGTTTTGCTTGGCCGGTCTGGTTTAGTGGTGCGGCGGTGGTCACTCCTGGGTTACCGTTTGCGATCTCTGGATAGAGGTGGGGCTAGAGTGTTGGTTCCCTGCCAAGGACAGCGGCGATATCTCCGGCTAAGATTTGTTGTAGGTGGCTCTCTAGTAGGTTTTGCTCGTGGTTGGTACGACGGTGATCGGGCTTTATTTTTCGGGTCTGATCCGGGTTTGTTGGAGCACGCCATGAGTTGCTGGAAATAGCGACCACCGGAGATAGGTTTCCGGTCGGTGGTTTTTCTGGTCAAGATTGGGCCATTGGGAGGGGCTTGCTGTGATTGGGCTTGGGGTGAGGCTTTTGGGCCTGCCTTTGAGTCTGATATACAGTGGGTTCTTACGATGGTTTGGGCTCTAATGGAAGGTGTCTTGTCACCCTCATCTATTACTTAGTAATTTGGTGTTTGGCCTACAATGATGACGTACATCGTCGGGGAAGCTGGTGTATGAGTTTCTGATCGTACCACAATTGCGTGCTCGGCGGTTTGGATTCTCTCTAGTTAGGGTAGTTTTTACTTGATGTTTTTCATCCTTGTAGGCTTGTTTTGAATAAACTAGCAAACAAGACATAATGAGCAGTACTCTTTAGTTTTCTAGCTTGTCTGACCTTCAGAGTTATGGTACGCGCCTAGGAGATTGATGTAAGGTGCCGTTTTTTTGCCATGATTAATGATTAATATAATCTGATTATCCTTCAAAAAAAAAATAGTCTCCTTTCGCTCTCTATATTTAAGAGTCATATAGCTAAAACTTAAAGTAGAGAGTCACTGAGGAGGCTGGTCGAGTTGCTAAAATAGCTAAAAGCTAAACATGCTATAAGTTTGGTAAGAACAATGTTGAAAAATAGAAAAATTAAAATGAAAATAGTTATAAGAAACTACAAAAGCTAGTTAATATTTTAAACCACATACCTAAAACAAGGAAAATTCTAGTGTATGTTAACGTATCTCATACGTACAATTACAACTTTTAGGACTTAATTACTCAAATGAGAACCTATTTACACAAATGAGGACCTTATTTACCTTAACGAGGGCTTTTTAATAGTTACCACATTAAAAAGTTGTAATATGTAATATGTGTACGTAGAAGTTGTAATATGTGTCCTCAAGTCGTAAAATATTATAATTATCACTTTTAAAACTTAGTTACTCAAATGAGAACCTAATTTACTCTAATGAGGACATTATTTACCTTAACAAGGACTTTCTCTCTTCATGATGTATGAGAAATGTCAACATACCATAACCTTACTCCCTAAAACAAATAGTAACATATAAATATTCAGAAATACCTAAGAGAAAAAACTACATTTTATTTGGGGAGCCTTCTCTAGTGATTACTATATAACTAACCTCATACCCGTGCGATGCACGTGTTATTTGTGAAATGAAGAAAAAATGTGAAAATCTTCATTCATCCACTTTTTCCTTTTTCTTTTTTTTAATATTTATGTTTTTTTTTGTTTTTACTATAATAACCCTTTTAAATGATTATCATGAGGAATTTTTTTTATTCTGAAGGGTATTTGTGGCAATCAAAAAATTGGTGAAGTCTTTGATACCAAAGCTTTACGCCTCCATTTATAGTAGTGGAGATGAGGGCTCACTAAGGAATTTCAAACTCTACAATTGAATGAGTATTTTAAACGTTAGTTGATATATTAAAAATTCATTCAACGATTGAGTTTAGAAGTCTATAATGAGTCTTTATTATAAGATAGTCATTGAAGACTCTCCCTTTTATTTAGTTAATTTTTTAATACTTAAGTATTGTATTAAATATTCAACTATCACAAGTTGCGTTTTAGCAAACACGTTGAGTAAAAACTCATTCGAGTTGGTTTATATAGATATACGAGTTGTTCACGAGATTTACGAGTCGAATATACTAGAATTCAAGTTCGGCTAGTTTTTTTACGAACACAAGCCAAACTCACATTGTATTGAGCCGATTTACGGCCCTATTCCGACCTGAATTTTGGAAACAATATTATATTACTACTTATCCATATATATATATATATATTCTATTTATTTTGATTTTTGAAAATTTGAACACATTTTATTAAATAAAAGAATAAATCAAACTAGGATGTGTGTGATGAAATATTAATTGCAGGTGTACTTTTCCACCGCCAGAGGGGTCAGGGTTTCTCAAAACATGGGAAAGTTGTAGGCGTTGGCTTTAATTTACTGCCCATGTAAACAAATTTTCATCATTACATTCCCCCACAAAAAAGTAATAATCAAGAAGAAAGAAAAAGAGAGGAAAAGGTAAAAGAAAGTGAAACTGGATCCTCTCATCTCAGAAAGTAAAGATATCAGATCTCCTCCTTCCACCTCCATCTCAATCACAACACAAGAAAAAGAGTCACCATGCAATCAACAAAAGGGTAAATCCCCCCACCCAAATAAAGAAGAATCGTTACACAACGTCTAATGCGCACGTGGGAACAATTAAACGCTGCGGCCATAAACGGTTTCATTGTTTCGTTCGGTAACGTAAACGCAATAATAACCGAACAGACTTGAAACTGAATTTTTTTACTATTTGCTTTTCATGCATATATTGCCGTTTTGTCTTTTCCCAAAACCGTTTTGCTTTTGGGTCATGGGTTCTTTGCACGTGCGGGTGGATTCTTGCTGGGCACACGTGAACGGTCAAGGGTAACGAAATCTATGGGGAAGTGGGGTCCCTATGCGGCAGAGAGTTGTTGAGAAAGTATTTATATGGGGAAGGACGAAATTGCCCATGGTTTAATTGCCTTTTCCGTGCGGCTTCAGGGAATTTTATTTCTGTGCCCCCCCCCCTCGTGTGCCCTCGAGACACTAAAATCATATTTTATTTACGTTCATTCATTGTTTAGATATCCAGCCCAACTTGTATTATCATCCTTGTAATTAAGTCTTGTTATGTTTGCAAAATTGAGAGTTTGGGAAAAGAAATTTAATTATTATTTTGTGTTTAAGGGAAATGTAAATAATAGAGAGAGAGAGATGAACAGAGAATATGATGTATTTTATTAATGAATAAGAGTCTCTATATATAGAGGAGTACAAGATACAATCTGTATTTGATGTAAGAAATTTATTCTAAATACAATCCTTATCCTAGAAGGAGTTTTCTTCCATAAACCTATTTTAAAGTCCTAGTTGACAAAACACACAATAATTATATCCTAAAATACTCATCCTTGTGCCGGTCACAACTAGGTGATGCTTTCCGTGTTGCCTCATTAAAATCCTTGTCAAGTAACAATAAAACTCAATAGGAAAAAATAAGCTTGGTCGAAGGGAAAAAGAGTACAACGCACCCTTTACATTTGAAAGTGACATGTATGTGCCAGACTCCCCCTAATGTCTGCACCTCCCCCTGATTCCTACAATCATGGAAGCTCGGACAACCTAAGCATACCAATGCTTTTAACATGTTTTTTAAATGTGGATTTGAGCAATGACTTAGTAAATAAATCTGCCACATTCTCCTCGGATCTAACTTGGCTCACTTGAATCTTGAGGAGAGTCTGTTGTTGCTGATTATAAAAGAACTTAGGCGAAATATGCTTGGTATTGTCACCATTAATGAAACCTTGCTTCATCAGCTCAATGCAAGCAACATTATTCTCATAAATGCAAGTAGGTTCCTCAGTGGTAGACTTCAAACCACTTGTTCCTCTAATATGTGTAATAACAGACCTCAGCCATACACATTCACGAACAGCTTCATGTAGAAAAATTATCTCTGCATGATTCGAGGAAGTAGCAACTAGCGTCTGCTTGATAGACCTCCAAGAAATAGCCATGTTACCCATGTTAAAGACATAACAATTTTGGGAACAACCTTTATGCGGGCCAGAGAGATACCCAGCATCAGCGAAACCAACCAAAACATCACATGGATTTTCGGTGAAGGGAGTTGAAAGTCCGGTACACCGAATTGTCCCAACAACGGTATAGTCGTCTTAACACTAAACGGAGAGTAAACACAACTTTGAACAAATTAAAACTTAATCTCTCCACAACTTAGGTTCTAACTATTGCACAAGCAATACACAATTGATTACAAACAATATGCAACAAGCACAATCAATTGTACAACCTAGAATCCCAAAGTGAGCATCATACTAGCTCACCACGGACTATATCTATATATGAACAAGCATACAATATGCTAAGTAATTAAGTGCAATATAGATAACAACACAATCACACAAGCAACACAACAATGGTCACCCGGAACCTCTACCTCTAGAGGAAAACCGGAGGGGAGCCGTACCCCACGCTCTTGAATCACACTATGAAAAACGCCAATCGGCAAACACGTACAAGGGGAAATCGTTTCCAAACTCAAACACTATCAACCTATTGACTAGTGGCAGTTCTAACCTTGTGTAGTTTCCAATTGCTCCTTCAAGTGCACCTTCCTCAAGCTTCTCCAATTGAACCTCACCGACGTGAACCTCCAATCGCAAGAACCACGGCTGTGCAATGATGTATGTATGAATGTGTATGAACCGTTCAACTCAGCAAAACAACAATTAACGTTTGCTAGAGTTGAACAAAATCTCCTTAATCCTATCAAAGGCTAAACTAGCAACTAAGTGCAAATCAAATGTGTTTAGCAAGGATTATAAGTGGAGCATCAAAGGAGGAACCTATAACATGGAACTAGGCTCACTCAAATACCAAAGAACTCTCTCAAAATGTATTTTCGACTATGGGGAAAGAGTTGGCTGAAATGAAACAAAAGGATTCTATTTATAGAAAACATCCCAGAAGCATTTGCGATCGATCGCACGACATTATGCGATCGATCGCATAGTGTAAAATGAAGAGACAGAACCGTCTGGAAGTGAAAACCCTTGTTTGCGATCGATCGCATAACATGTTGCGATCGATCGCACGAAAAGTTGCAACGGAAATATTGCGCACTAAATTTGAATTGCAACGGAAATATTGCGCACTAAAATTGACGTGGTGCGATCGATCGTATGAACAGTGACGATCGATCGCACAGTGTAAAACAGCCTTAAACATGAAGGAATGCTAATCAAAACAAATCTATAAGAAGATCTAGCAAACCTAACATCATAAACTCAAATGTATGAGACTATGCATACAAAATTTGAGCCGGTCGCGTTGCGACCGGGTGCTTATAAAATAAGCACTCGAAACTTGTGATACAAGACACAAGTGTGGCAATCAAGCATCCTATACTTATGTGATTCACATCATAAGAGAAAGGAAAACAACCTAGATAAACCTAGGACAACAAGGAAGACAATATGAATGAGATGCATGTGCATATGCATGAGTCATACCTTGAGATGCTTGAACGAAACTTTCACGAACCATCAACAACCTAAGCCACGACACTTAATCCCTAAACCATCTAGCATTGAGTACAAAAACAAATGCTAATACAAGGGAAGAGGTTTTGACAAATAGGAAATAGCCAATAGCAAATATTTTGCCCTTACAGGAGTTTCAGTGTTGGCGTGATCGATCGCCCGACGGCAGTAGGCTTGAGTTTCTTACCCATCTTGCCATATTTTTGTGTTTCTCTGTAGGGATAAAACAAGCCCAAATCGATTGTACCCTTAAGGTAACGAAATATTATCTTTATGCCACTCCAATGGCGTTGCGTGGGCGCAGAGCTAAATTTAGCTAACAAGTGCATTGAGCTAAGTACTACAATGCGCCTGTTGCACTAAGATATGACACTTCGGCCCCTATAATTTCTTCGTCATCTATAATTTCTTTGTCATCATCCTTTGGACGAAATGGATCATTCTTTGGATCTAGGGTCTGACCGATTATAGGAGTGCTAATTGGATGTACTTTGTCCATGTTAAATCTCATTAACATCTTGTGGACATAAGCTGATTGGTGGATTAATATTCCACAATCTCGGAGCTCTAGCTCAAGGCCTAGACATAACCGAGTTTTCCCAAGATATTTCATCTCAAATTCGGAATTCAAATATGTAGCAGTACCTCTCAGTTCTTCGAGAGTGCCAATTAAATTCATGTCATATACATAGACAGCAATAATTGTAAATCGGGAACTTGTTCTCTTTATAAACATGCATGGGCATAAATCATTATTTATATATCCCTTCCCAATCAAGAAGTTACTTAGACGGTTATACCACATCCGTCCGGATTGTTTCAATCCATAAATTGGGCGTTTTAATCTTATCGAAAACTCACTCTGTGGTTTAGAGTCACTTGACTTGGGTAATTGAAATCCATCAGGCACCTTCATATATATATATATCTCTAAATCTAGATCCCCATAGAGATATGTTGTAACCACATCCATAAGCTGCATGTCAAGTTTTGTGGAAACTACCAAACTGATAAGGTAGCAGAATGTAATAACATCCCTCACGGGAAAATATGTCTCCTCGTAGTCAATCCCAGGGCGTTGCGAGAAACCTTGCGCCACGAGGTGAGTCTCATATCTCAAGAATTATTTCTTCTCTTTACGCTTTCTAACAAACACTCATTTATGTCCAACATGCTTTACACTTGAGAGTATTAGCATTACGTACCCAAATACCTTTTTCTTTATTAGTGAATCTAGTTCAGTCGGGATTGCTTCTTTCCATTTAGGCCAATATGCTCTATGTTGACATTCTTTAATAGAGCGTGGTTCGATGTCATCATGCTCTATAATCTCTTAAGCAACACATCATCAAGGATAATGGAATTGCTTTTCAACGTCTCAAGCATGCATGCATAATTCATTGAGATTTCTATATTCTCTGAAATTTGTTCAATCATTGAGGCGTCCCCCAATATTGATTCGTGGACATAACTATAATCATAGATAATCTCATGAGACGGGTTTCCAGTATTGATGATGAATGGATTAGGCTGTGTCAAACTCGCTTTCTTCCTTGGGCGAGTATCCATCGAACCAAGTGGTCTCACCCTCTTCCTTTAGGGAACCACGGCCTCAACCACACCTCCACTATGTGTGGTTGTGGCACCGTGACCTGGTGTAGCGGTGCCATATCCCTTCTTCCTTTAGGGGATTTCCAACCTTGCAGGCACGTTTGCAGCTGGTATATGTGATCTCGTCACTTTATCAATATCAGAAAACGCATCAGGTATCGAATCTGCTACATTCTGAAGATTGAGTATTCTACGCACTTCACTATCACATTGTGCGGTTTGGGGATCAAGATGAGACAGAGTGGGGATAGACCACAACAATTCATGTCGTTCCTGTTGAACATTCTTGTTCATATCTCCCCCTAACGACAGGAAGATTGTCTCATCAAAGTGACAATCCGCAAATCTAGCGGTAAAGAGATCGCTTGTCAAAGGTTCCAAATAGCGGACAATAGTTGGAGATTCGTAACCAACATAAATACATAAACGTCTCTGAGGACCCATTTTGGTGTGCTGTGGGGGCGCAATTGGCACATAAACTGCACAACCAAAAATGCGTAAATGTGAGACATCCGGCTCATATCTAGTTACCATACGGTACGCAGAGAACTGTTGATTGGCAGTGGGTATGAAATGAGTAAGTAAAGCTGCATGCAATATTGCATAACCCCAATCAGATAATGGGAGATTAGTGCGCATAACCAATGCCCGAGTGACCATTTGAAGTCTTTTAATGGTGGCTTTTGCGAGACCATTTTGTGTATGCACATGGGGTACGAGATGCACAACATCAATCCCAATAGACATGCAATAATTATCAAATTTCTGTGATGTAAAGTCTCTAGCATTGTCAAGACGTATTGACTTAATAGGATGATCTGGGTGGTGAGCCCTTAAGCGTATAATTTGTGCTAGAAGTGTTGCATAAGCAGCATTGCTTATGGACAATAAAGTGACATGTGACCAGCATGTCGATGCATCCACCAAAACCATAAAATATCTGAAAATGTCCGCAATATGGGTGGATGGGTCCACAAATATCTCATTGGATACGATGTAAGAATGGAATAGTCTCTTTGGTGTCCTTAGCATAGGATAGTCTCGATCCTAATTTGCCTAAGGAACATGTTTTACAAAATGAGCCCTTGGCCATGAAGGCTGCAGAAGCATATGAGGTATCCTGATCAAGTTTGGAATCAGGATTAGAGGGGGAATTAAAATCCGTTACTGTGCGATCGATCGTCGAGGGATGTGATCGATCGCAAATGCTCATTGGACGCTGATACAGGCATTCTGGAGACGTGCGATCGATTGTACATGCTTCTGCGATCGATCGTACATGCTTCTGCGATCGATCGTACATGCTTCTGCGATCGATCGTACATGCTTCTACGATCGATCGCAAATGCGCTCTAGATGCTATCCGAGGTATGCATGAGGCATACGATCGATCACACGTGCTTCCGCGATCAATCGCCTGGCGTTCGACGAAATTTGCACAATTCTTTGGCATGTCAGTGACGCAAGTCTCCCCTCCTTGAATCATCTTTTTATTCTTGCTTCTATTAGCTCGATAAAATGGATGTCCGTATGAGGTTTTCAATATTCGAATCATCACATCACGACCGGGATATCCCAAACGATCGTGCCAAAGCCTATATGTGTCAGAATCCAAAAGATCATCTCTAAAAACATTATTGGATTCAATAATTCGAATAGTGGTTAAGTATAACCCACTAGATCGACACATAAGTTTTTCTAATATGCGCTTTCTTCCGCAATCATTAGAAGTAATACATAAGTATTCTTGTCCATTCTTACAATACGTTTCTAAATGATAACCGTTGGCGCAAATGTCCTTAAAACTTAGGAGAGTTCGGTTAGCTCGAGGAGCATAAAGTGCTTCGGTGACATTGAGCACGGTGCCATTAGGCAGCATAAAATTTCGAAAATACTTGCAATACTTTGAAGGAAATTCCGAAATTTATTAATAATATGCCAACGATTACATCGAAGTCTTGTCCAGAAAATCTAATCCATAAACAAATTATTGTGACAAAAAGTCAAATAAACTAAGGCATAAAAGCCTTTACATAATAAGCTTGGAAATAAAACAATTGCAATTTTTCGAAGTTTGGAGCTTCCATGGTCTTCTCTTTACTTTGGTTGACCTTAAAATATGCAATTGTGAGATTGACGTCTGTGTCATCTCTAGTATATTCTTCATAGAAATTCATGAGAAACTTCCACTACAAAATGATGACATTAGAGGTGCTCATGTCTTACATATACTGCAAGCGATATAAGGCCCGTCACTCCCCTAATGCTTCTCATAATCAAGTGAAGTATAGCTCATTATCAACACATACTTCATTGGCGCGTTTAGCACCTTGTGCCTTTGGAGGATGGATTGGTGCTCTTGGCACTCTATTGCCACGCTTTCCTTTGCCGGCGTTGGTATGGCCTCCATGACCCATGCCTCTTCTTCCTTGCCCTCTTCCACGTGGTGCAATATTCCCACGATTTGGTGCAACGTTGTTGCGGTTTCCTTCCTTGTTAGGACTATTATATGGAGCGGATAGTCCATTAGCATTACCATTGACATTAGGGTTTCATCCTACTTTGGCCATTTTACCATAATTTACTTTTTGAACTCTCTTTGTTAGAATTGTTGTTCATCATGATCGTGTCATGTTTTTCAGCTATTCGCAAATAATTGATAAGCTGATTAAACGTAGTGAGTTGCTTGGGATTATACTCCAATCGATATTACTTGGACAATATAAGTGCCGAAGCTGGGAAGGTAGAGAGGGTTTTCTCTATTAAGTTAGCTTCTGTAAAAGTCACCTTACAAAATTGAAGCATAGCCCGTAGTTGAAGCATCTCTGAATTATATTCAGCAACGGTTTTGTGAAATTACTTTATCACTTGTGAAATTACTTTATCACTTATGAAATTACTTTATCACAATAAGAAGATACCTTAGTTTCACAGTCTAAAAAGACATCCACGAACACTAATAAAAATTCCAAGAAAATTTGGATTAGAACAAGACCAGAATGGTGTATGCCCATAACTTAAACCTTTCGGTAGCTCCAATTAAGCATGATCAGGAAAGTAAGATGAGAAGGAGCCTAGTCGTGAGCCTAGACATCATACTCAACTGGGTGAGCCTAGTCGTGAAGAAGTTATGACCAAGATTGGTCGTATTCGATGCTTTTTTGAAATTAATTTATCACAATACTTTTCTTTGATGGTCATGAAATTACTTTATCATAGCATATATTATGAATCCCCACGATTCTTTAAAACTCATGCTCATGAAATTTTTTTATCATAGCATAATATATGAATCTCCATGATTCAATTAAAACTCATAAAGTCTCACGCCATAAGAGGGGTCGGGATGAATAAGAAGGGAAGTTTTGAAATCCCCGAGAAAAAGAATGCGGAAATTAAATCAAAGCAGGAACTTTTAGAAAATCTTACTTGGTTTTCTTTTGTTGCAAAATCGCAGAAAATTTCGATCCTGAGTACTACTCTTTTGGAACCGATTATCTGGAGATTCAACGGTCTGATTTGCGTGAAATTTGAACTGGAAGCAGTAGACACACGGAGAAACTTTCATCAAAGTTGAAGTTTAATCCAACGGTTGAGAAGAGGTAAAAGTGCTTCCGAACTTGACTATTCCGTCCAGGCAGATTCTCGAAGATTGGTGTAGCAGCGGTGGTGGAGCGGTGGAGCGGTGAAGCTTGGCGATGGTGATGCACAGCGGTGGTGGTGATGCTTTGCGGTGGTGATCGTCGACGGTGGTGTTTAGGGTTCTAGGGTTTTGGAATTTTGGATTTTTGTAGCTAGGGCTAGAACTCGTGCTGATAACGTGTTTAAGAGAATCGTAAATAATAGAAAGAGATGAGTAGAGAATAGGATGTATTTCATTAATGAATAAGGGCCTCTATATATAGAAGAGTACAAGATACAATCTGTATTGATGTAGGAAATATATTCTAAATACAATCCTTATCCTAGAAGGAGTTTCCGTCCATAAACCTATTTTAAAGTCATAGTTTGACAAGACACACAATAATGATATCCTAAAACAGTGTCTTAGATGTAAAAGTAAAATAAACATTTTTCTGAAATAAATGAAAATAAGGAAGAAAATGGTTACTAATACTTTAGTTTATACAAATTGTTATACTTGATACCAAAAAAATAATTTGAAGCACGAAGTGACTTTAAAAACTTAAATAAAATTCAAAATTTATAGGTTGTGCTACTGATAGAGTTAATTTCACCGCCTAGTAACTTATAGTGACGTACCTTAAGGGACGCGACAAGTTGGTTTATTATTAGGACTAAAATTACATATAGTGACAAAGCTTAAGCGATGCAACAGAAATGCATCACTAACTAAGCAACCTGGAACGCGCCCTATGCGCCCAACCCCTGAGCTTGTCTCAATCCTTTGTGCTTGTCGCAGCCCCCTGAGCTTGTCTCAGATCTGTCTCCTTTGTGAGATTTCCTTGAGCTTGTCTCAGTTTCAGCTTTCATCTCTCTATTCTCTTTCCGGTCAAGCCCATCATCATCATCATCCCTTCTTTCCCTCTATTTCTTTTTATTCTTTCTCTTCCTTGTTTCTTCTCTGTTCCCAGTACACCTAAACCACCTCCACGCCTCCAAAATGCAGCGCCACAGTTCCTCAATCCCAGAACCAATTCGACCTTGTGCCAAAACTTCTTAACTTCGGTGAGAATCAAACTGAAAGTCGTCGATCGATATCCAACAAGGTGTGACTGGCTCTAGTGTCGACCCCCGCCCTGAGGGCATTGTTGGAGACCCAAGTCCAAGCAGCTAGGTTAATTAGAGCATTTTCACCAAGGGAGTTTGGCCCTGTTGCAACATAGATGCAGCCCCAAAAAACAAAAAATGATGAAAACCCAATTTGCACCCACGATTTCTAGCCCAGTCCAAAACTGACTTAAGGCAATCCTCAAGTCAAGACTAGCTCCAAGTCTTGACCCAGTTGTCATGTGGCAACCTCAAAAAGTGGTGGACCCCATAAAATTTAATCCTCACATGACTAAATTTGTTTATTCACATGGGATGTTATTTTTATTTAACTCATATGGGAATTTGAGATGTTGCAATTTATTTAACATTTGTAATAAATAAAAGAATATATCTTTCTCAAAAATATAAAAGGGATATTTAGATAAACATCATTTCCACTTTTATTTTCTAAGATATAGTCCATTGATTTTTTGGTTATTAGATTTAATCCAATATTAAATATGAGATGCCACATAAGATATTTTATTACCATAATTTTTCAATTATTTACAGACTATGCCATAATCAGAAATATTTAAATACAATATCAACATTTAATTTAAATCCCTATAATTAAGCCTAGAATTCAAATTTTAGTTATTACTAATCTATAATAAATGAAAATAAATTCGTATAATAAATTTTATCATTCAAATTTTCATTACCTTAATTAGTTATTGATAGAATAATCGAAAAAGTAAAAGTAAATTACTAAGTTTAAAAATTGTTAATGTATAAAATATGTAACTAAAAAAATGTGTAAAACTATATTATTGATTAAGTTTTTCATAAAGAGGTAAATTATTCATAAAAAGAATAGGTAAATATTTGATTCAAAAAGTAGGTAAATTGTTCATTATAAAAAAAAAAGTAGGTAAATTGTTCATAAAATAGTAGGTACGTACATTATAAAAAAAAAATAATATGTAAATTAGTCATAAAAAAACTAGGTAAATTATTCATGAAAGAGTAGGTAAATTATAAAAAAAGTAGATAAATTGTTCATAAATTAGGTAAATTGTTCATAAAAAAGTAGGTAAATTAACAAGATATGATACTACAGTGCATCGTTTCAAATTTAACAAGATATTTATGCTACAGTGTATCGTTTCAAATTTAACAAGATATGATACTAAAAGTAACGAGAAAAAGTATATAATTTGAAATCAATATGCATCAATTATTTATACCAAAATAAGCAAAGACAATATATATCTATACCACAACAAACTAAGAAATATGTACCTATTAATAATATACCAAAGAAAAAATTATGAAACATACCTTGAATATTGAAGAAGATAATCAAAGAATTGCAAGAACCGAAGAACATACAATATATACAGAAAACAAACACTATGAAGATCGAGATGGAAACAAATCTTAATAAATAGTACTTTGACTACTATCACATAAATTTGAAACATAGTGTTAAAATTAAAACAAAATTATTATAAATATAATCGAGACTCAATTATAGGGAGGCAATAATTTTATTTCCAAATGAAAAAAGTCAATGTGTGTTTAATGTTTAATTTTAATTTTTAACTTATGATATTTAAGTTAATGGGCATTTTGGGTATAGTATAATTTGCCAAGCTGACTCATCGAACCTAAAATGGAAAAAAATCTACGTGGCTCTTGGTCAAATGACTAAATCTAGGAAAAAAAGACACCCGAATTTTAATTAAAAAATCAAAAGTGGGAAGGGCTTTATCCTAATTTCTCCAATATAAAAAAATAAAAATGTAATATTGCCATTGCCCTAACGGGTGGAAGCAACTATCAAAAAGTACATAAATAGTAGTTGCCCTAGAGCCCCTGCCTCATAGCCCCAACGGGTGAACATGCTTTTAGAGGGCGGTTTTCTAGCTTCCATCTTCTTTCCACATATTTTTTTATATTTTTTCTTCGGAGCTTAATTTCTTGTTAGATCCAAACAGTTATTGCCTATAGTTATCGACGAGAACAAGATAATAATAATAATAATTTATACGTTGTACCACTTAGAACCTATATCATGCCGTTAGACAGGATTTGTTTCATTTGGTTCATCTTATATATACTAGACACAATACACACCCGATGGGTGTGGGTATGAGGCTATGAGCAGTTAATTGAGAGTAGTGTAGTGAGTAGTTATTATAGATAATTATATTTTTTATATTTTATTTTATTATTTATTTTACATTATTGACCCTAACTACTAACTGTTTTATAAAGTTTTTTAATGTTTAAAGGGTATTTTGGTACATTTTTTCTGTTTTGATTGACAACCTCACTTCTCTTAAATATAGTATAGATAATATGATATTCCCGCATAGTGATTTTTTTTTGTCTATTGCTTTTTATTCTTTTCTCTGGTTGGTTGATAGCTGACCTCTAATTTGTTACATGCATGAACGAACTTCTGATCTGTGCTAGCTAAAAAAGACCACGAGTCACAAAACCTTTTTTTTTATTATTATTGGTTATTGTATTACGCTGACAGTATCTATACTATATTTAAGAGAAGTGAGGTTGTCAATCAAAACAGAAAAAATGTACCAAAATATCCTTTAAACATTAAATTTTTTTATAAAACAGTTAGTAGTTAGGGTCAATAATGTAAAATAAATAATAAAATAAAATATAAAAAAATATAATTTTCTACAATAACTACCCACTACACTACTCTCAATTAACTGCTCATAGCCTCATACCCACACCCATCGGGTGTGTATTGTGTCTAGTTAATTATAAAAGCAACCCATGTACAACGTGGTAGTCTGATAAAATAAGTCCCCTAATACCCTTCTATACTCAAATTTAACTATGTGAATATCGTTACTCAGTAGTAACATCAAAGTGAGAAGCCTCACTCAAACTCTAAGTTAAAGCTTTTTTCAAGACAGTTTTCTTCGCCTTATTACGCGATGATTTCTTACATGTAGTGGTCACTTTAGCCTTCGATTTTAGCCGAATCCGACAACTCGATAGCTGGCCCTCTCTGAAGTTGAAATGCGAAAGGCTCCTCCCACCCGACCTAGCTTTGTTTTTTGTTTCACTTAATTAATCGGTACAGTTAACCAACAAAGTGACCAACCTACCACACCACGTATGCTAGTCTCTCGATCTATAACAAGAAGAAAGCGACCACATACGTTTGAAAACAAAAATTATATATATCAAGTTCGTTATGTCCCATAGTCAAGTTCGGTGGTCTCCATCACAAACACATATATAGGTCGTTATTTTCGATCTCTGTCCCACACAGGTAGGTATACAAAGACATGCATTCATTCCAGTTTCTTTGTTTTTTTTGGTAAACTATGATGGGCCAAAGGTCCGACAAAATTAACAAGAACCTAACGAACAGAACTAGGACATCTAGTCCTAATTATAAGCTTGTATAATCACTTTTTTTTGAAGGATAATCAGATTATATTAATCATTAATTATGGCCAAGAAACGGCACAATACATCAATCTCCTAGGCCCATACCCAGAACACTGAGGGCCAGACAAACTAGAAAACTAAACAATACCGCTCATTAAGTTTTGTTCGCTCGTTTATTCAAAACGAGCCTACAAGGATGAAATACATCAAGTAAAAACTACACGGATACACCACTCGTTAAGATTCAATAAATACAAGTGATTAAATGGTTATATATGGTCATTTTGTTTTTGCTTTAATATGGGGATGGTTTTTGTGGACTTGAATTCATGTAGCCTAATGATAAAGGAGTTTTTACACACCAATTAAGGTGCACAATCACAACTTATGAATTACCCTACAAAGATGGATATGATCGCAGATAGTATAGGAAAGTAGGGATCGAACCCGCTGGAGATTGGGAAATAGTTGCTACTACAATGACTCAAAACAAATAAACAACGAAACTGGCCAGTTAGAAAGATCTGACCGACAGACGACTCTAGGCAACTCTAAACGACCTGAAAATATGACACAGTGAACTAGACACCTAAAATTGAATACTGACAAAGTTTTGGAATTTTCTGAAGTGATTTGGTATTTTAACTAATTAAAGGAAAACATACAATAAAAACTGACGAAAATAAAGAACTGAAATTGATTAGGTTTTGTAACAATGGAATGGAGAAGCTAGGGTTTCGAAATCCACCACCGAACAATCTTACCAATATCACGAAGTCAGATTAACAAGTTATTGAATTCCATGGATGACTATGCTCATGAAAGGTCCTTGGTATATGGATGCAATTCATATTCATTCTCTCTTACTGAGTATGTTAAGCATTTGGTATGAATGTCATAACCTATTCCCTAACATGCAGCCCTGCTTGGTATATGCTCAAGCTAACACATAAGAGATCATTAATATTTAAGAGAATATGAACATAGCAAGAATCTTAGAACATGGTATGTATCCTAAGTATCCTAGAAACGATTTCATATGAGTACCGTAATACTCATCGCACCACAAATTAAACACATGATGATACTGGTCGTCACGCACATGCTTATGGCTGGTAAATCCTAATACGTGCTCCTAAGGTCGCGAATCAAAGAAACACATATAAGAACAACAATTTACGAACAATGAAATCATTATCATCCGGGAAACAAAACTTGATTAATCCAAATATCAAAACATTAAAGTAATCATATTCAGGGCTTCAATCTAGCCCTAACTACAAGAAGTTTAGCTACTCATGTCTTTAAAAGAAATCCCAAAAGAATACATGAGAGATGGAAGAAACCAAAAACCCAAAAGTGCTCAGGTTCGTCTCTTCCGTCCGGACGGAATATGGCGTCCGGAAGTCTGGGCGGCGGGTTGTATTCTCTCTTCGCTTCTCTGCTGTTCACAAGTTTCCAGAGGCAAAAGTCCCCCTTTGTTGCAACTAGGGTTCCTTATATATGATTTCCTCAACCCTAGACACTTCCTTATAAGTCGTGGACTCAATTAAATCCAAGAAAAGCCCAACATAAAGAATTATGGACGCTCCGGTCTTCCTTGTCCAACAAGGTTTCCTCAAGTGATTGAAATTCCTTCTCTTAGTCACGATCTAAGCCAACTTCTTCATCTTTGCTTCCGAAACCTACAAAATATGAAAAACTAAATAAATAACTAAGATAAATGGGAAATATGACCAAAATATCATAATAATAAATACTATAAAACGTCGCAAATACGCTCCTATCACCTAAAATAGGTTAAGTGAGTTAACCCAACTTCTTTATATCAGTAAAATGGGTAAACTTGAATTTGAATTTCCAACTTCTTTACATGGCACAAGTTGTTTACTAAACGAGTTGAGCGGGTTAGATTGCATAGCCCGTTTAATAAACGGATCGGGTTTGAGTTTAAATTTCCAACACAAGTTTTTTTTTTTGATAGAAAGCGACTGATTTTATTTCAACCAAAATCAAGGAACACAAAATGTGGAGACTAGGCTCCGTACATCAGGAGGAGGAATCCCACTCCAAGAAACTTGTAAATTGGACTCCAAAGCTAATTTGGCAAGCCTATGTACCTCAACATTCGAGGTACGCAACACATGAGAAAATGACGCACCTGGTAAAGAAAGAAAGCTATGAGAGATATCCTCATAAATTCCACCCATAATAGATGTATTAGGTCCCGAAGACTAAGTTGCTTGAACCAAAAGAAGGGAATCCGCTTCAAAAAATATTGGGTGTAGATCAAAACTCAAAGCTACTTCACAGGGAAGACGGCCTGCCATAGCTTCAACCATTTTTGGAGAATCCACATTCAAAAGGTTTTCAAACAAGCACCTCCCACCACCTCACCAAGATGATTCCTAATAACAATACTTGCTCCCCCCGAACGAGAACTAGCATCAAACGCTCCATTTGTATTACCTTTAAGCCAACCAGGAGCTGGAGGCTTCCAAGGAGTAACCACCAGAGCTTGACGAAGTGGAAAAGGAGGAAATCGAGTCGAAACGAAAAGATGAAACTGGGAGTGAGTGCGAATCAAACTGCTCACTATAGTGAGTCTTACCATTTTGAAAAGCTATGATGTGTACAAAACACATTCTGGCCTAAAGTTACACCAATCCATTTTTACAATCCTCCGACTTTTCTCACGAGCCACTTGAAAGGTCCAAAACCACAACTTCTTGAATATTCTAGCAGCTAGTAATCTCGTTAAGTGTGAATTACAAATCTTCTAATCATTTTTCTTGATTCTACGCCGATTCTTGTTTTATCTTTTACAATAGAGGTTCCATGAGCTGTGGCATCAGTAAATGGAGCATGTTGTATTGCTTTTTCGAGTTTCTCCCTTGGAAGTTGGGTTTTGTCAAGTTTTTCTTCAAAGCGTTGATTGGAACTTGTCGTGGTGATTCACATCCGTTTCATTCTTCTTGGGCTTGTCCTAATGTTCGTAGTTTGCCTTTGGTTGGTAGTTTCTCGCTAGGGTTAATTTAGGCCATATATGTTTTTGGGCTCAATGTTGTTGTAGCTATCCCTACTCATGTTGTCTTACTATTACTTTTGCTGAGTGTAGCAGCTTTCTTCCCCTAGTTGTGCCACCTTAGGCTTTTTGGCATATTTGGTATAACTAGGGTACTCTCTCCGCTGTTCTTTGATTTGTATGTTATTTGCATATAAATTAGGCCTCTAATCACTTTAGTAATGCTAATCTAATGACCGTTTAGTGTTTCTAATCCTTGTTTTGCACCATTGTAGTGAACATGAGCATTGGATTGATATCGGGAGCAAAAGGACGCACTTTGGAGCTTTTAGTGGATTTTCGGCAAAATGACGAAAAGTCAACTCGAGGACCGTTGGTCAACTCGCGGTCAGCCTCGACTTTAGAGCGTCAACAAGTCAACATGAAGCCCTAGAAGTGAGTTGCAAGAGAATTCCGGAAGTTTAGCCGAAAGTCAACCTTTGGTCAACTCCGAGGGTCATGGTCAAAGTCAAAGGCAAAGTCAACTTTGTGACTCATCCACAAGAGGATCCAAAATCAGCAAGGAGCATATTAGATACCATGAGGTCACCCATAGATTATTTCTTCCCTTTTGTTTCCTTAAGTATTTACCCCCTTGCCCTTCATTTATTCTATCTAACCCTTAGATTTCCCTAGCTTTAATCCTAGCTTTTCATCCCTCTCTACCATAGCCTATTTAAACCTAGTTTTTGCCATTTAGATAGATCTCCCATCTCTTTATAGCAGCCCTCACCTAGATCTCACCTAATTCTCTCCCTTCTTCCTCCCCAAAACCCTTTCTTCCCTTGGTGACCCGTCCAGGGTCGACCGGTTGATGTCCCTTGTCGACCGGTCGACGGCCGACAGCCTAGGTTGTGTTTCCCTTGTTTTCTCCTCCTTCCACCACCCAAATCCCTTTTCTTCCTTCACTAACTTTCTTCCTCACTTCCTCCTCTATATCCTTGACTATTTTTCTCCATCATTCTAGCACTTCTACATCACATATGCTTGGATCCATCAAGAACACCAAGATTGGGAGGCCAAGAGAAAAGAGAAGAGGAGCTTGCTACTACTTGAGTGACACAAGGAGCTGCTGCCATCTTCATGAGAATCCCTCAACCTTCTCTTTATCTTTTCCTAGTTTAATAGTTTGTTAGTTGTGTGGCCATTGATGTGTAATCTAAGCATATGTGACTAGTTGTTTAGGATTGGGGACTAGGGTTGTGTGCTCTAGTCCATTTGTGATGTGATGATGATTTTAACTATGTGTGGATGATTGAAGATGAATAAATATATGTGCTTACCTAATTCAATATGTGTTGGATAGTTGTTTAGGAATTTACCACTTCTTGAGCATGTTATCTAATCTATCTTGATGTGATTGTGTGAGATTGGTAACCTTGCATAATCTAGGAAATTGGTAGCATATGTGATGAGCCTTGAATACTCTTAAATGATCATTTAATTCATGCTCTATTACGCCTCCTTTCTTTCTACCCTCCCGCGGAGAGTCCCTAAGACCCTAATAAGGCTTAAGAATACCTTAGAAAGAATCCACTCCATATCGATAATATCGGTGGAGTGGAGAATTGTTTATGAGTTTGCTTGTTTGAGTTCCTAGTTTTGATACTTTACGCCTCTTAAGCACTTTAGGGGATTCAGTATTAGGTAACATAGAGGGATCTCCTATAACACCTAGAGAGTTCGAATGACCCTAATACGGCATTTGAATACCTTTTGAAACACGGTCCTAGAACCATAACATGGCTAGATACGGGACTTGATTCATTCATCACTTAAGCATTAATGCATAACCGGAACATCATTCATCATTGTGGGCTTTGGTAGACCCCGAAAACTCAATCGTTCTATCATTTCTATCCTCTTCATGTTCCTCCTCTTTATGTTTCATGCATTAGTTAGTTTACTTTATGTTGCTTGTTTGCATTTCACTTATTTCAACTCTCAAATAACGTTACACTGCACTCACTCGTACATCCACTTCATTCTTGCATCTTTCCATCTCTTGCCTCATCACCTTTGTGTTAGAATCTTTGGTTACTTATTTGTCATGGGGTTGAAAGGCCATCGATCCCCGTTGGAACGACAACCCGGGATCGATGGTCTTTCAACCCCGGATCTTAAATATACACAGACCACTTTTGGCAATCGTCATCCTTATATCATAGGAGAAGATGTGGTTGTGTTTTTTTTCGAGGCATAACTTGGTCTTTTTTTTTGGCTATTGTCCCTTTTTATTTTTTACAGGTAAAATGACACAGAAAGCTCTAGGCTTTGAGTTCAAAGTTTTTTAATTGTCATATCTATTACCTGCCCTTTCTGTACTGGTTGCACTAAGATGTCTGTTTCATTTGCAGCCTTAGTTTTTCACATCATATGTAACCAAGAATCCAATTAGTATAAATAAAACCAAAGAATCAATACAAGAAATTGAAAATTAGGTTGGAACGAGATGTTGACAAGAAATTGTTCAAATTAATATTGTACATACGACAAAACACTATACTGTTAGCACGAGGTCTGCGTTGATTCCTATAGAACTAAACTAAGTGCGATTTTAGAATTCTATAACAAATTCTATAGTTAGAGAACGAATCCCTTTGTCATATCTACTTAGAATCTACAATTTTATAGTGCTACAATCTCAATAATGTCGGCTAATTATTATTCTATTAACATCGACTACGTAGTTGATTTGTACCAAAACTGCAGTCGTTTTCATGCTTGTTACTTGGTTCATAATAGTTTATGTACGTTCAAAAGAATACCAAATATCTGCATCAAGTTCGATGACCCCACAACGGAGGTGCTATCAATCATTCTAATTAACAAACGACATTCCTTATTTGCCTCTCAACAATATATATATAAAGGGTCTTTGACTAATAAGTTCAGAGGAAAAGTTTTAAGTTCAAAGAAAAAGGAAACTTTTCCTCTTAGACTAAAAAAAAAAAACTATTTTCCTACAATTCACTTTAAAGATGGTTGAAAAGAATCCACAAGGTGTCTGCCATCACGGATTTACTGAAAAGAAAATAAAAAGTAAGAGCAACACCAAAAAAAGAAGTTACACATAATAGTCCACCCTAATAGGGCACGACAAAAAGAACTACTATCTAAGTAATTACACCTACTCGTGCCAGTGATTGCCAAAAGCGAAATAGTAAGAAAGAATCTTGGAACCATTAAAATAAAATGTGTGAACTCATGGTTTATACAAATTACGATACTTCTACTAAAAAAAAACTTAATAAAATATCTTGACAGGACCCCGGGTCGGCACATGCAAGCTTGAGCACTTCAAAGAGTAGCTCAAAAGAAACACGTGGTGAGGGAGTACACCAAAAATCCTAAACTGGTTGCATAACGTAACCCTAATAGATGACTCGTAAGGGTCATCTAAGGGGGTTTGATTCTCGAAATTAAAAAAGAAAAAAAAAAGAAAAAAGAAACAATATAGGTTTTTATGGTTATTGAAAACATGATGAGAAAATTGTCAAAGGGCAAGTTATCCACTAATCATGTAATTATGTTATGTTTTACTTATGTTTCTCAAATTCCATATGAAGATTCTCAGGTCATATCAATGTTAGCATGTAATCTATTATTGTTTCTTAATTAGTATGTTAAGGGAATGATGTGTCCAACTTAACATAGTTTCTAACATGCAATCTAAAATAAGCGTTTTCATAGATTTAACATGAAGATTTAATATGAAGAAATCGTTAACATAAAAGAAATTTGAGACATCACAAAACATCATAAGTACTAGTAATAGTGTTGTTTTATTTATCCTAAAAACCAATTCATATAGTGGGTACTTTCCGCCTAAACGTGCGCAATCTGCGAATTTGGAACCAGCACTAAAATCTCATTCAATGGTCAAGCTCACTTTTTCTCTCTCTAAACCCAATCGGATCCTAAGTCAAAATTTCATCTGGGTCTGATCCAATCCTCCTCTTTCATTTCCATCACTATGGCAACACTATTTATCTCCATCCAAGTGGCTTTTACTTGCCTCATTTGAAACATAAGAACATGAAGAGCATGGGAAAGAGAGCAATGAAAGAGATAAGACATTATAGAGAGGAAAGGAAGACAAAAAGAGAAAAGAAAAGTAGTGGGGGGCGGCAAGAGCTTCTTTCTTTATTTATTTTATTTCAATTTTCTGTTTTCTAATTTTTCAGGTTTTCTTTTTAATTTAAATGTGAGGATAAAATTAGAAATTTGAACTGAAAATTCATATACATGAGTGAACTGAAGAGATGCCTTTGTTTCTTTTTAAACTAAAGACATAAAGAGCAGCCTTTGTTGAGAAATAGATCAACAAGATCTCTCCATTTGCAACTTTATTTGACTTTTACAAGTAAATGGAATAAATACTTTTCCGAAAACAACAAAGAAATTTTTCTACATCGAGATTGAAACATCACATCATTTACGAGGAGCACAATAACAAGAATGTAGCATAGAAAACATCATACTTGATACTTCTACAAAATATGCATGCTTGGAGTTGGAGTTAACCATGCATGTAATATATATTGTTTCTTTTTTTGTTTTTGGCCAAAATTTAATACGTATCGGTAAAAGTAGTTAAGGAAATCCAAATAGGATGATCGATCACATCTAGCCATCAATTTTATTTCCATCTTAACAAGAGAACAACTTCGATCGATGTGTTTAGTTAATTAACAGAAACTGTAGATTCATTCCATGGATTGAGTTTAATATATCGTGTCAATCTAACTAAACAATTATTGTCTATAGGTATCCACGAGAACAGAACAAGACTAGAGGAAATCATTTACATATAGTTTAATTTATATCATACCTTGTAACACTTGGAACTTATATCATGCCGTTAGAATAGTTTTGTTTAATTTGGTCACCATCCATCTTAGTGCAACATATATACATTGATTTCCCTCCCACACAATGATCTTTTTTGTCTATTGTATTTTTTAACTGACCTTTAATTTGTTGCATGCACGAACGAACCTTAGTACTATACTCAATTATTCTGACTGGGTGCACCACATGATCAGCGCCACATCATCTCATGGGTACCATGCACAAGTTAGCAAATAACAGAAAAATCTGCTAACCGGCTAATGGCTGACTTTAATTGATTAAATTAAATAGTACAATAACACAGGTGATGCAAATTTCGAAAGGAGGTTCATAAATAACTTTTCAAGTATTTCAAGGACATTGTGCAATCTACTTGCCAAGGACGCCAGAAGCTGAAGAGCCTTTTGATGTCTACGCCAGTTATTATGCCCTCAAGATTGAAGCCTTCATTTTATGTGTGACGTATCAAATTATGCAGTTGGAGCAGTTATAGGGGAATGTGGTAACAAGATTCCTCATGTGATCTATTATGCAAGCAAAACGTTGAATGATGCTCAGTTGAACTATTCAACAAAAAAAAAATCAGATACTTGCTATTATTTTTACTTTAGAAAAATTTCTTTCATCTCTTATTAGTACTAAAGTAATTGCGTTTTTTGACCATGCCACATTAAAGTACCTTCTGTAAGATTTATTTGGGACTTGTCATTGTTACCATTATGTCATACAACATCTTGTCATACTTTTAATGGAATAAGTAATTGAGAAAGCATCATAAGTCCTACTTAAGTCTCCTATGTCGATTAGGGATCACAATTGATATAGGTAAGTTAATCTATTTCATTCTAAGTGAATTAGGAATGAATGTGTATTAGGAAAGCTTTGTTGCATTTATGCAGTAGGATTAGGAATCCTTTATGGGAGGGTCCTATTCTGAATTGCCTATATATAGGACTTAAGCTCTGCTCTATCAATTACAACAAGCAATATAGTAATCACAGTCCCATATTGTGTTTGCCTTAAGAGATTGATCAGAGGAGAAGTAAGAGTCCAATTCTAGACATCATCATGTCTTCACCCGCATCAGCAAATGGTTAGTATACTTAGTACATGTATTCTTAATCTTTGGGCATAATTTACATTTATAATTTACATTTGGTATCAGAGCCATTGTGCTCAAATTAAGAATCATCTTCATCTTAAATAAGGGGGCAAAATTTCCGTAAGAAAAAAAAAAAAAAAAATTCTATTTTTCGGGCCTGACCTCACAGGCCCAAACCTTTGGTGACAACCCAAGTCCTTTTGAGAAAATTTGACTTTATTTTGACTTCAGTTATTCGTTGAAACCTCAATGGTCTTGTCCCAAATTTTCTGCGTTTATGGGCGATAGGGTTCATCGATTTTGCTTTCAATTCTTTATCTTCCGCCTAAATTTCTTTCATAAAACATTGAAACCTTGATCGATCAACCTTATCCCCATTATTCTGATCTTGAACTGTCACTGGAGATTATTAAGTATTGAAATCTTTGTCTGGTATGTTTTCTGGAATTTTTCGATTTCATAATCTCATATATGCTTTATATTTAGTACGAATTTCAAATTCCATAGCCTTGTTGAGGCCTATATGTGAACTGTTGCAGGTGTAGTTGTAGTCTTATAATGATTCTGGGCTTCTCTGTGATTAATTTCTGAATTGGGTTTTGTGTGACATTGATTGTGTAGATTAAGTTTTCTGTTTTCTCCCTTAAAAACACTACATAATATATTAAGTTTTCACACAAAACGTCTGGTGACTTCAACATTAAAACACCAAAATTTTCAGTTCTGGTCTATGTTATCTGAAATTTTAATCACCAACTGATATTGCCTTAGCAATTGCTTGAAAAGATTTCATATAACTCTTAAGAAACAGACCAGAAAACTTGTGATTTTCTAGCATAAAGAATGTAGTTCGTGCTCCCATAGGAGGTTTAAATAACTTACATCTTTAAACTTTAAAATCAGCATATTACAAGCTGGAACAGTTGCTTTCAGATGGTAAGGGATGGTTCTTCATACCACCAAATATGTTGACTTAATTCCTAACCTACAGTTGATTGTTTTAACTTGGGAATGTGATTCAGTTATGTCACAGTCCTGGCACCAAAGCTGGGCAGACATGTTTTTCAAAGCTGGAAATTTTCAGTTTAATTTCCTGCTTTTGCTTTTGATTTTTTACTCTAAATAAAACTTAAGACTAAAACTATTAAATGTCATTTTTCAGCTTTCAATGTGAATCAAATTGTGTCTTTGACTGGTTCAAATTACAAGAAGTGGAAACAAGATATTGAGCTTGCATTAGGTATGCTAGATTATGATCATGTCCTTAAGGATCCTTGCCCTTCTACTCCAACCTTACAGACCACTAAGGATGACAAACAGAAATACCATACCTGGATTAAACACAACAAAATGGCACTTATTGTAATGAAAAGGTCAATGTCAGAAGCTGTTAGAGGAGGATTTCCTGATACAGAGAATGCTAAGGAGTTATATGAGGCTATAGCTGCTAAGTATAGGGAATCTGAAAAAGCTGAAACTGGTAATCTCATGCACGCCTTGATAAATATGAAATTTGATGGAGTTGGCAGTGTGCGAGAATACATTATGAAAGGGATAGAGGTCTCAGGAAAACTTAAAGAACTTAAGATTCCAATTGATGATGCTATGTTAGTTTACCTTGTTCTGAATTCTCTACCACCTCAATATAGTCAACTTCAGAATACCTACAACACACAGAAGGATAAGTGGAATTTGAATGAATTAATATCTATTTGTGTTCAAGAAGAAGACATAATTAGAAAGGGGAAAGGAGTAGCTGTTAATTTGGTGTATAAGCCTAAGAATCAGTATAAAGCCAAGAAGTTTAACTTCAAACCTAATAGTGATGCTTCCTCATCTGCCTCTAAAGTCATTCAGGGATCTCAGAACCTTAAGACCAGCAAATTTCAGAATTTTAAGTGTTTTTTCTGCCGAAAGTCAGGTCATGTTAAGAAAGATTGCAAGGGTTTCAAAGATTGGCTAATTAAGAAAGGTACTAACTCAAAACCTGTTTTTCATATAGAGTCTAATTTAGTGTCAGTTTCTTCTAGCTCTTGGTGGTTTGACACTGCCTCACCTATCCATATTATAACTTCAATGCAGGGCTATCTAAGAAAGAGGACCCCAAATAAGGATGAGGCAAAGATATGCTCTGGAAATGGAAACAAAGTAGCTGTCAAGGCTGTAGGCGTAGTTAGGCTTTTATTTCCTAGTGGTTTTGTCTTAGATTTAGATAATGTGTACTGCATTCCCTCCATGTTGAGGAATTTAATTTCTGGTTCCTTGTTTGTTAAAACTGAAGGGTTTTCCTTCCTTGGTAATAAAAGCAGCCTTGATTTCTTTAACTTTTCTGAGTTTTTTGGTAATGCTACTTTAGTTGATGGATATTGGCACATGAATTGCAAAAACTCTATTGAAGTATTTTTCACAGAAAAACTAATAGGAAACAAAAGACTTCGATTTAATGAAAATTCAGCTTTTCTTTGGCATAAGAGATTAGGACACATTTCAAAAGAAAGACTTCAGCTTTTAATCAAAGAAAATATTCTTCCAAACTTAGATTTTTCTGATTTAGATGTCTGTGTCGAATGCATTAAAGGAAAACTGACTAACACTAGGAAAAACGGGTCCATTAGGAGTCAAGAGCTACTGGAAATTATTCATACTGATATTTGTGGTCCTTTTCCACATAAAACAATTTGTGGAAATCAGTACTTTATAACCTTTATTGATGACTTTTCTAGGTTTTGTTGTGTGTTTCTTATTTCTGAAAAGTCTAAAGCACTTGAAACTTTTAAAATTTTTAAGGCAGAGGCAGAAAAATAATTAAATAAAGTCATTAAGGTTGTGAGATCCGATAGGGGGGAGAGTACTATGGTAGATACACTGAGGCTGGGCAGAATAAAGGTCCTTTTGCATTATACCTTGAGGAATGTGGAATTAAAGCTCAATACACCACACCTGGTACACCAGAACAGAATGGGGTATCTGAAAGAAGAAATAGGACTCTATTAAATATGGTTAGGAGTATGATGTGTAAATCTGGACTTCCAAAGTTTTTATGGGGTGAAGAATTAAAGACAGCAAATTACATATGCAATAGAACTCCTAGCAAAGCAGTCCCTAAGACACCTTTTGAGTTATGGCACAACAGAAAACCAAGTTTGAAACATCTACGTGTATGGGGTTGTAATGCAGAAGCAAAAATATATAATCCTCAGATTCAGAAATTAGATGCTAAGACTATAAGTGTTCACTTTATTGGCTATGCAGAAAAATCTAAAGGTTTCAGATTCTATTGTCCTAATAATCACACAAGGATTTTGGAAACCAATAAGGCCAGATTTATTGATGAACTGTGTGATGGTGAAAGTGTTATTAATCATGATCTTGATACAACATCTACTTTTGTGAATGATTCAGTTGCTTTTGATCCTTTTGCTTGGCTTACTTATAATGTCCCTGTGCTTGGAAATAATGAACAAACTTTAGAAGACATTGAACCTGATCCTGTTGAGCCTCCTGTATATGTTCCTCAAGAAAGTTTAGTTGCTGAACCACAAATACAGATTCCAGTGGAACCTCAGCCAAATCCTGTAAATGAGATTATGGAGAACCCTGTGCCTATTGAACCTCAGATAGAACCACAATTTGTACAACAGTCACAACCAGAAGCAGTAGTGCTTAGGAGGTCACAAAGAGTAAGGAAGTCTGCAATTTCTGATGATTATGAAACCGTTTTTCTTACCGAGCCTGATTTTGATTTAGGGGAAGACAATGACCCTATAACTTACGCACAAGCTTTAGAATTTGATCAAGCAAAAAAATGGGAAGAAGCTATGTTAGCAGAACTTAAATCTATGAGTGATAATGGAGTATGGGAGCTGGTAAATAGGCTTGAGAGTTTTAAACCAATAGGGTGTAAATGGGTTTTCAAGACAAAGAAAGATTCACAGGGAAGAATAGATAGATATAAAGCAAGATTGGTAGCTAAGAGATTTACACAGAAAGAAGGAATTGACTACACAGAAACCTTTTCTCCTGTTTCGACTAAAGATGCATTTAGAATCATTATGGCTTTAGTTGCACATTATAACCTTGAGCTTCACCATATGGATGTTAAAACTGCCTTTCTAAATGGGGATTTGAATGAAGAAATCTATATGTGTCAACCCGAGGGCTTTATTAAAACTGGAGATGAACAAAAAGTATGCAGACTTAGGAAATCCATTTATGGTCTAAAACAGGCTTCTAGACAATGGTATCTTAAGTTTGATTCTGTGATTTCTTCATTTGGTTTTGTTGAAAATAAGATGGATGAATGTATTTACTTGAAAATTAGTGGGAGTAAGTTCATTTTTCTGGTTTTGTATGTTGATGATATTTTGTTAGCAAGTAGTGATATGTGTTTGCTGAATGAGACAAAGGGTTTTCTATTGAAGAATTTTGATATGAAAGACATGGGTGAAGCTGGATATGTTCTGGGAATTGAGATTGTGAGGGATAGATCTCGGTGTTTGCTAGGACTATCTCAGAAAAATTATATTTCTAAGATATTGCAGAGATTTGATATGAGTACTTGCAAGGCTGGTGACTCACCTATGTCTAAAGGTGACAAACTGCATAAGGAACAGTGTCCTAGGAATGAAATTGAAAGAAAGGATATGGAGAAGAGACCGTATGCAAGGTTAGTTGGCAGTTTGATGTATGCTCAGGTCTGCACTAGACCTGACATAGCTTTTGCAGTTGGTGTGTTGTCTAGATATCAGTCTAATCCTGGTTTTGAGCATTGGGTGGCTGGCAAGAAAGTTTTAAGGTATCTACAGAGAACTAAGGATCACATGATGGTATACAAAAGGTTTGAAGATTTAGAACTTGAAGTAATTGGTTATTCAGACTCAGATTACAGAGGTTGTCCTGATGATCTCAAGTCCACTTCAGGTTATATTTTTATGTTAGCTGGAGGTGCAGTGTCATGGAAATCTGTTAAGCAAACTTTAACAGCTACATCAACTATGCAGGCTGAGTACATTGCTGTTCATGAGGCGACATCTCATGCCTTGTGGCTTAGAAATTTTATTAAGCAAATCCAGATTATTGATTCAATTGAAAAGCCTGTTAAAATTTTGTGTGACAATGTAGCAGCCGTGTTCTTTGCTAAGAACAATAAGAGGTCTTCAGCTTCTAAAAATATAGATGTCAAATACTTTTCAGTTAGAGAGAGCATTAGGGATGGCGAGATTGAGGTAATTAAGATTGGTACCTTAGAACAGTTAGCAGATCCTCTAACTAAACCTTTGTCTGTGGCGGCTTATCAGGGACATGTGAAAAGGATGGGAATTTTGGGCACTTTGGATGATTAAAACTAGTGGGAGTTTTCAGCTCTGTATTTTCAGATTGCTTGTTTTGTTTTCAGTCATTTACTTCTTGTATCTTTAGTGATTAATGACATTGACAATTAACGTGATTCAATATGTTTTTTGTTTCTTATGCTACTTGTTATCTGCATAATTTAGTTTATATTTTATATATGTTTTCGCTGCATATATATATGTGTAGCATATGAAATAAATTTTCCAGTATTCTATTTGAGCCTTGAATACATACTGCATTCACTCGTGATTCATTAAAGCAGTTTCAGTATGATGTATTCATTCATTGTTACATGTTCTAAATTAGCTCCTGTGGTTTAAGATTGTTGTATTGTGATCATGGAGTGCTGATATTGATTAATGTTTGTCTTTCCATGGTCTGATGCATATGGTCTTGATCTGACTGAGCTGTGAAATAGATTCAGGAATTTTATGCTATCTCTTGTGCACACTTCAGAATTACTATATCCAATATTATGGCATTTTTGTTGTAAGTTAACAATGTACAGTCCAGTGGGAGAATGTAAGATTTATTTGGGACTTGTCATTGTTACCATTATGTCATACAACATCTTGTCATACTTTTAATGGAATAAGTAATTGAGAAAGCATCATAAGTCCTACTTAAGTCTCCTATGTCGATTAGGGATCACAATTGATATAGGTAAGTTAATCTATTTCATTCTAAGTGAATTAGGAATGAATGTGTATTAGGAAAGCTTTGTTGCATTTATGCAGTAGGATTAGGAATCCTTTATGGGAGGGTCCTATTCTGAATTGCCTATATATAGGACTTAAGCTCTGCTCTATCAATTACGACAAGCAATATAGTAATCACAGTCCCATATTGTGTTTGCCTTAAGATATTGATCAGAGGAGAAGTAAGAGTCCAATTCTAGACATCATCATGTCTTCACCCGCATCAGCAAATGGTTAGTATACTTAGTACATGTATTCTTAATCTTTGAGCATAATCTACATTTATAATTTACACCTTCTAGCAAAAAAGGATGCGAAACCAAGGCTCATTAGATGTATGTTTTTGCTTCAAGAATCAATTTTGGAGATCAAGGACAAAGTAGACTTGTCCATAGCTCAAACGCAAAAGACCATATCCTTCTCTTGCATGAAAGCTTTCCATATGAGAAATTGTTTGTGTTGTTGGTTTATGATCCTTGGTATGCGGATATCATCAACTTTCTTGCAACAAAAAAGATTTAGGATGACTTGACAAGAACTCAAAAGGATAAGCTAGTGAAAACCGCAAAGGACTATGTTTGAGATGATCCATACTTATGGAAATATTGATAAGTTGATTAGAATGTGCGTACCCGACTATGAATTTAACCCTATTCTAACCTTCTGTCATTCTTCGCATAATTTTATATTAAAGTGCATTGTTACTTGTAAGGGAGGCTAAAGGTGGAACCCTAAACCCCAACTCTCATCCATTCATCAAAACTGTAATTTTGTTACATTTTAGTTTACCTTGAATGCAACTAGTTTAGTTAATCAATCAATCACTCAATCAAGGAACCAATTCACTACACATTTGTGCATACCATCATTCATGTGCCATGGCTCTCAAAGAGCATAGGTGTGTGAGCTTGTGTACACTATTCTAACTTTTCTCTTAGGTAGCACCCTAGCTAGATATAGTAGTTCCAATTTTTGTGGGTTTGAGAACCTTTCTCTTAAATCTCTAAACTAAAAATTGACCCCTGAAACTTGAGGTGGACAAAATGCATTAACAAAACCTTGTTCAAATAAAATCCAATGGGACAAAACTCTAAACCGAGGAAAAAGTACCACCTATGAACAACTTAAAAATAAGTTACAAAGACCAATTCCCAAAGGACATCAAATTGAGGAACAGTGGGGTAGAAGTAGGATCCACTGGAGGAAAAGGCCGTATCCGAAGTTCCACCCTCAACGATGCATCGGGGCCAAGAGTTGATTTGTATGTGATTTGCATACAAATTAGGCTTCTAATCACTTTAGTAATGCTAATCCAATGGTCGTTTAGTGTCTCTAATCCTTGATTTGCACCATTGTAGAGTTCACGAGCATCAGATGGATATCGGGAGCAAAAGGGCGCGTTTTGGAGCTTTTAGTGGATTTTCGGCAAAAGAACAAAAAGTCAACCAGAGGACCTTCGGTCAACTCTGACTTTAGAGCGTCATCGAGTCAACATGAAGTCCCGGAAGTGAGTCGCAAGAGAATTTCGGAAGTTTAGCCGAAAGTCAACTTTTGGTAAACTCCGAGCTAGGGTCATGGTCAAAGTCAACGACGAAATCAACCTTGTGACTCATCCACACAAGTTTCCAAATTAGCAAGGACCACACTAAATATCATGAAGTCATCTATAGATTATTTCTTCCCTTTTATTCCCTTTTATTCCCTTAAGCATTTATCCTCTTACCCTTTATTTATCCTACCCAACCATTAGATCTTTCCCTAGTTAATCGTAGCTCTTCATTCTTTCCGTCTTTTTCCTATAAGTAGCCTAGTATTTTCCTCATTAGGGCATCCAATTTCAGCTAGCTTCACTCACATCACTCTCACCTTCCCTTTCTTCCTCTCCCATTTTCCTCTTTGGTTTGCTTTCTGGCCGCTAGTCAACCGGTCGACACATACCGGCAACCGGTCGAACCACGACGGTTCAGGCCACTTCCACCACTTCCTCACCTCCTTTCCGCCACCTTCCTGATCACCAACCTTGCTCACCACGAGGTCTACCACTACATCCACCACTTTGGGCAGCTGAGATCTTCACCAAGTCACCAAGTTCTTCATCAAAGGCCAAGGAGAAGCTAGAGAGTCATCTATTGAGCATTCTTCATCCCTCTCTCTCTTCTACTTATGTTTAGAGCTTATAATTGTATTTTGATGATGTATACTAGGATGATTAGTGAGTAGTTTACTTGTTGGGGACTAGGGTTGTGTGCCCTAGTCCAATGTGACTATGTAATGCTTTGATTTATGAATAAATGCCTTTGTTGGTTCATGAGTATATGTATTGTCTATTTTCATATGTATTGAATGTGTATTTGAAGATTTGCCACTCTTTGGTATGCATTTGATCCATCTTGTATGAGTTGGGCATAGTTTGGCAACTTTACTCTTCTTTAGGCAATTGACAATATGTATGATGAGCATGAGTTGTTTATTTGAGTCCCTAGGTTCGACACTTTACGCCTCTTAAGCATTTTAGGGGATTCGGTATTAGGTAACTTAGAGGAATCCCCTATGACACCTAGAGAGTTGGAATGACCCATAAATTGACATTCGAATACCTTAGGAAAACACGGTCCTAGAACCATAACATGGCTAGGATACGGGGCTTGATTTGTAACCACATTGACATGATTTTACATTAGAGCATTGCTTGTTGCATTGGACTTGGGGTTTGCCCGAAAACCCAACACTTTCGTACTTTGCACACACTCTACTTTACTTGCTTTCATTTATTTATTTGTTTTCTTGTCTTTGCATTCCACCATTTCTTACACCAAACCAAACACTACACACACCACACATTGTCACATACACACGCACCCACTCTTTTCACCTCTTGTCACTCCACTATTGCTAGAGTTACTTGATCACGCACTACCTAGATATTAGGAACCGGTCGTCAATCCCTATTGGAACGACAATCTCGTATCTCAATATCACTTACCTTACTTTTGCATTAGTCAAAATGGTGCCAACTGCCGGGGATTGAGGCTAAAACCTTGATTTCTTGGTAGTGTGGTTGGGTCTTTAGCATTCTTTTTGTTTTCATTTGGTTAACTACTTGAGTTGTTCATATTGTGTTTGTTTGTTTCACATGTATACACTCTTGAGTGAGACACATTAGGGGAGTGACGGACCTTATATTCTAGTGATATATGTAAGACATGAGCACCCCTAATGCTATCACTTTCTAGTTGAAGTTTCTAATAAGTGTGCACATTTCATTGCTTGGTTTAATAATCATCTAGTTTCGTTTCATCTCATTTCTAGCATTACGTGTGTCCTAAGATTGTGAATATTGACTTAGTGTATTGTTTGCTTACTTGTTGCTTTAAATTGCTTGTTTTGTGTTGTTTGAGGTTCCCTTATACCTCTAGGGACCTTGTGTGTTTGGGTATAAAAGGAGAAAAGTACAAAAACATTGTTTCAGGGCATTCATCGACCGGTCGACCATGTCTCTCGACCAGTCGACCATCGTTCTATGTATGTCTCGACCGGTCGACCACAACTCTCGACCGATCGACTGGGAGCAATTTTTGTTTCCTACACTTTGCTTCTTTCACTCTTTGATATCATTGCTATTCTAACCTCTTACCCTTGTATTTCTTGCCTCAATTGTTGTACTTAACTGTTGTTCATTGTGTTGTGAAGGTGTATGAACCTTGATTCAACCTCTCACACACCTATTCAACTTCGAAGTGGAAAGGTCTTGAGCGAGAACACAAGAGGTAGACTAAGAAGAAGGAGACGTGTTCCACAAATAGTGTGTGAGAGCACGCCTCCTACACTTGAGAGCCAACAAGCACCCTTAGAAGACCATATTCCGCAAGCGACAATGGAAGAAGAAGTGCCACCTAATAACGATGCACCTCCCGTGAGGCGCATGAGGGAGTACACTTTCCCTCATGTGGTGGATCACCCATCATGCAACGTTCTTCCACCGTGCAACACTCATTACGAAATCAAGTCCTCAACATTGAGCCTTATGCCTTCGTTTCACGCTTTGAAGGATGAAAGCTCGTATGATCATCTTATGGAATTCGAACAAGCATGCCTACGGTGCAATTACAAGGGCTGCCCGAGGATCGCCTAAAGCTTCGCTTGTTTCCCTTCACTTTGATGGACGAAGCAAGCAAATGGCTACTCAAGCTTCAACCAAGGTCCATTCATTCGTGGTTCGAGTTGCAAAAGGCTTTCCTTGCCAAGTTCTTTCCACCAAGCAAGGCAGCCAAGGTTCGGGATTTAATCGTCAACTTCAAACACCAATCGGGTGATGCTTTCTACGAAACATGGGAAAGATTCAAGGATCTAGTGATGAGTTACCCACACCATAGCTTGGAACACTGGTTTCTTGTTGATGTGTTCTATCAAGGCTTATCTTCCGGTCAACGACAAAGGGTGGATATATTTCGAGGAAGTACTATAGCAAGTATGTCTCCCGAAGAAGCTTGGGATACTTTTGAAGATCGAGGAGCCAACTTCGAACTATGGGATGTTTTTAGACCTCGAAAGCATCCTCCCACACTTGTGGAATCTCAAGTACCAAAGGCCTACAATGTCTCAAGTGAGCCGCGGGGAGATGATTTGGTGAACATCAACTTTGAGAGGTTGGAAGCTTCATTGAACAAGAAGATTGACATGCTCATACAAGCACAATCGAAGGCTACCTCTCCACAAGTCAATAGAGTTCTCTCTTTTCCACCTTGCTTTTATTGTGGTTCTTTTGGTCATGAAACGGAGGAGTGTTCTTATCTTGTCGACAAGGAGAAGGAAGAAAGGCAACATATGAACCAAGTGGGCTCATACCCACAAGGTTCTTATCAAGCGCCTCCGAAGCCATACAACAACTATACACCCCGTAATGATCAAGGAAGAACTCAAGGGTACCATGGGAAGCCTCAAGGGAGTGGTACTTATGGAGGATACAAGAGCACAACTTATGGAGCACCTCCTAGTTTTTCAAACCAAGGAGGAAACACTTACAATCAAGGTGTCTCTTCATCTTTCGTTGCCCCAAGAACCTCCCAAGCTCAAGATTCAACGGACCCAAGTGTGAAAGACATGATTGCCATACTTGTCCAAAGCCAAGTGAAGAATGATCAAGTGATTTCGGCACTACAACATGGGCAACAAGTTCTTCAACAAGGGCAACAAACTCTTTAACAAGGGTACCAAAGCTTGCAAGAAGGCATGGCCAAGATAGAGTTTCAAATGGGCCAATTGGCCAAGGAGATTGCTGAGAGGCCAAAAGGTGCCTTGCCTTCTAAGGTGGAGCAGAACATAAAGTTTAAGGCCAAGGAGGAATGCAATGCTATCTCTACATCCTACTTTGGTATCTCCCATGCTACTTACACTCCTCTTCCCCCAATTTCTAATTACTTTATCCCTTCCCCTTTCATTTATATTCATGAGAACTTTGATCATATGCATTACATGGAGGATGGGGCCAAGGAGGAAGAGAAAATGTACTCCTTTGCAATTTTGGGTTGAGTGAGACATATATGGAGGAAGGAATGCTGCTTGATAAGGGATTTGATTACTTGTCATTTGACAATGATGTTACCTCTTACGGTGGAGTGAAAACACAAGAATGAGCATTGTGTGAGGAGACTCCTAGGCATGAGCGTGACATGGTTTCTAACCTTGGTGGTGAGGCTATGATAACTATGGATCCACCAAGAACCATGGTCACCTCTAGGGAGCTCCTTGATGATGATTTACTCGTTGACCAAGAGATGAAGGTCACCCACAATGAGAGGAAGAACAAGAAGATGACATTGATGAATGAGCTACGAGAAGTGTTCAAAAAGGTAGAGATTAACATCCCATTGTTGGAGCTCATATGCCAAGTGCCGGTCTATGAAAGGTTTCTCAAGGACTTGTGTTCCATGAAGAAGAGGCTTGAGGAGAATGAGGTTTATAAGATTGAAGGGCATGTGAGCTCCATGATTCAACACAACATGCCACCAAAGAGGAAGGATCCCGGGAGCTTTACTATTGGATGCCAAATTGGTGACACTCACCTTGATGGAGCACTCATAGACTTAGGGGCAAGTGTCAATGTAATGCCTCTATCTCTCTACAAGAGGTTGAGCATTGGTGCCTTGCAACCTACTCCCATTGCACTTACCTTTACGGATGGAAGCAAACGACGACCAGCGGGTGTTGTGGAAGATGTCCTAGTAAGAGTTGATAAGTTTATTCTTCTCGTTGACTTTGTTGTGCTTGACATGGGTGATGACCCCAATGGAGACAATGGATTCCCCCTATTTTTGGCCGCCCTTTCATGGCTACGGCGGAAGTGAAGATTAATGTTCTTAAGGGCACCATTAGTCTCAAGGTTTTGGGTGAGAAGGTGAAGTTCGAGATGTTCAAACTTATGCATTCACCGGAGGTAGTTGAGGAGGCGTTTTCTATAAACTTGGTGAAGGGAAATAACGCTAAAAGCGAAAGGATTTTTGGTCATTTGAACCCACCGAAGCCTACACCTCGTGCTCAAGATCACTATTCACCAATTTTGGGGTATGTCAATCTCTCTTCCATTGAGCATACGGAACCACCACCTTGGTCTCATGATGGCATACTTTTGAAGGATCCATTTCTTGAAGGACGTACAAAGAAGACCCCTCCTATGAATGAAGCAAACAAGGCGACAATCAAGGCCATGCAGGAGATCGTTGGTGAGGTCAAAAGGAAGAAGTATTCTTGGCCACCATCTCCAACATCAATTTTCAATGGCATCAAGGGCTGCTTTGTAAGAAGCCATGAAGATGGTGAGAGGACCAACACTTTGAGTGGGAAGAAGATCTGTATTGAGCCACCATAATTTCACCAAGAAGAAACCAAGACCGGCTTGTAGCTCTTTAAATCAAAGCGCTTGTGGAGAGGCAACCCCATTTGGAGAAAAGTTATTGTTTAAGCGTCATTTAGTAATGAATAAAGAATCTTTGGATGTTGGGAGGTGTTATGATAGGAGTCTTGGAGGAAGAAACCCGAGCAATAACTTTGGAGGCAGTTTCTCTACATCTGACCATTGGAATGCACTGAAACAAGTTAGAGGAGCTTCTTCTATGAGTCTCCTATGCCTAGTTTAAATTTTTCTCTGAATAGACCGTTGGATCTGCTTCAATGTTGGTTTAAACGAGGAGTACTCACTACAGTTTGACTTTCTGGAGGGTCACTTTGACCGGTTCTTCATTGTATGTCCGAAAGGTTATTCCTGAGTTTCCGTGGCCAAACTAAAGCTCTCTGAGTCTACTTTCCAATGCCACTGGAATCACTCAATTTGGATACCTATTTTTAGAGCTATGCCCAAATCTTTGGGAGAAGGTCGATGCTGCATTGCTGATTTCCCCTATTTTTTGTATGATCTCGATTCAATCACACTCTCGAATTCACTTTGGCACCAGAGGAGCTGATTTGTGTGTAATTTGCATACAAATTAGGCCTCTAATCACTCTAGCAATGCTAATCCGAAGGCTATTTAGTGTCTCTAATCCTTGAATTGCACAACTGTAGGTGAATCGAGCATCGGATGGATATTGGGAGCGAAAGAGCGCAATTTGGGAGCTTTTGTGGATTTCCGGCTAAAGGACGAAAAGTCAACCCGAGGACCAAAAGTCAACTCGTGGTCAACCCCGACTTTGGAGCGTCAATGAGTCAGCATGAAGTCCCGGAAAGGAGTCGCAAGAAGAATTCCGGAAGTTTGGTCAAAGTCAACCTTTGGTCAACGCTGAGGGTCGCGGTCAAAGTCAAGGCGAAGTCAACCTTGTGACTCATCCATTTGTGCAACTAATTTTCAGCTAAGGACCACACTTGATATGGTGAGGTCACCCATTGATTATTCCTTCCTTTTGTTCCCATGAGGATTTACCCCCTTACCCTTCATTTAATTAATCCAACCCTTAGATCTAACCCTAGCTCATCCTAGCCCTTCATTCTCCCTTCCTTTGCCTATTTATACCCTAGTTATTGCCTCATTAGGGCATCCATTCAGCTGCCCCCATCTCCATTACTTTCCCTTTCCCTTTTCTCTCTTTTCCCTTAGATTTAGGTTTGCCCACGGTTCGTTCGTCGACCGGTCGACGACCACCTGTCGACCGGTCAACCAGCGGCGGGTCAGCCACAAACCACCACTTCCACACCTCCTTTCCTCCACCACCCTTCATCAAATCTTCTCCCCACGATGTCTACTATCTCCACCACCACCACTTTGGGCAGCTGGGATCCTCACCAAGTCATCAAGATCCATCATCAAAGCCAAGGAGGAGCAAGAGAGCATCTATTGAGCATTCCTCATCCTTACTCTCTCTTTTTCTTATGTCTAGAGCTTTATTGTGTAATTTGTTGATGTATACTATGATGCTTTGTGAGTAGTAACCTTGTTGGGGACTAGGGTTGTGTGCGCTAGTCCAATGTGACTTGATGATGCTTTGATTAATGAATAAATGCTTTTGTTGATTCATGAATATGTGTATTGTCTAGTTTCATATGTATTGAATGTGTATGTGAAGATTTGTCACTCTTTTGTATGCATTTGGTCCATCTTGTATGAGTTGTGTATGGTTTGACAACCTTATTCTACTCTAGGCAATTGGCAATATGTGTGATGAGCATGTTTCATTATGTATGACCCTTAATTCGATGCTTTACGCCTCCTTTCTTTCTCCCTCTTTATGGAGAGTCCCTAGGACCCTAATAAGGCTTAGGAATACCTTAGAAGGAATCCACTCCGCATCGATAATATCGGTGGAGTGGTGGGTTATGCATGTGTTGCTTGTTTGAGTCCCTAAGCTTCGACACTTTACGCCTCTTAAGCACTTTAGGGGATTCGGTATTAGGTAACATAGAGGGATCCCCTAAGACACCTAGAGAGTTCGGATGGCCCTAATAAGGCATTTGAATACCTTAGGTAAGCACGGTCCTAGAACCATAACATGGCTAGGATACGGGGCTTGATTCGTGGACACATTGACATGGTTTCGTGTTAGAGGATCACTAGTTGCATTGGACTTGGGGTTTGCCCAAAAAAACCCCAACACCTATCTTACTTTATTTGCACATTTATACTTTCTTGCATTTTAATTATTGTTTGTCATTACTTTGCACTATCTTTCGAAAACTCAAAAACACTACACCTCTACACACACATTGTCATATACACGCCTCATCCACTCTTTTCATCTCTTGTCTCATCATATTTGTGCATCTTCTTTGGTTGCTTATTTGCCAAGGGGTTGAAGGGCCTTCGATCTCCGTTGGAACGACAACCCAGGATCTTAAATATACTTACTAACTTTTGGCAATAGTCAGGAGCTAACGTTTGGAAGTCAGGGCTTTGTGCCCGAAAGTTGGTGTCTATTAGCTATGGTTTCTCGGCTACTAAGGGAGTCTACAAAGGGGGTTTTTCTTACTTTATCATCCGTATGCTATATTTTGTTTATGTGCATTCGCCCGACTTTGCTTCTTCACTTTCACCAATTTGCTTTGCACTTTTAAACATCTCACAACATTGAGGACAATGTTGGTTTTAAGTGTGGGGGTGAGGTTGGGCCAAACTAAAATTATTTCACATTTTCAAACCACCAAAAATTTTCAATTTTTCAAAGTTTCCAACGAACGGTCGACTCTCGTCCAGAGAGGTTCTCGACCGGTCGATACCTTGCCGTCGACCGGTCGATACCTTGCCTTCGACCGGTCGACAGGAGCATAAAGTTTAAATGTTGGTATTTTTGGAACTTTGAGGTTTGTGTGGTGTGTTTTGATTGTCCTTTTCAACCCCGATGATGATAAAGAGCATGTGTTTAGAAATCATTGAGTTGCCTTGTGATTAATGTGTGTAATTGATGAGTGCTTGACACTATATGCACTTTGCCACATTTATTAGTCACTTGCAATTAGAGGAGCATATCTAGACGATGTATTGACATGCATATACCCCTATATGGTGAGATTGTGAGCCTCATTGATATGTATGCATCATTCATACATCCGTGTTATTCATGTGTGTGCATTCCACTAGTTTACGAGACCAAGAACTTTCTCAAAGACCTCTTGAGACTACGTGTTAATTTGCGATGAATTGGAAATGATTAGGGCACTGGATAAGCACCATGGCCAAATTAACTTCGATCTCTCTAAACACTTTTCATTAGGATTAACCCATTTTGAGCCTCATTCATTATTAGCTTTTTCTTTGTTTAACCACTAAAATCTAACCCATGTTTTTAGCTTAAACACTAGGCGTCTTTTGTTCCAAGTATTAGCGAGACAACAATTGTGACTTCTCATATTCTTTGTGTTCTTGGGATTGTGAAAAGCATTTGTGGGGGTAGAGTAGATTACAGTGTTGTAAATGAAAGAAAAGGTTGGAAAGAAAAACAAAGTACAAAAGAAGAAAAAGAAGTTGAGAAAATCAAAAAGAAGTTGTGTAAAAAAAAAAAAGTTAAAAAAGAAAGTTCCCAAAAGAAAAGAAAATACAAAATGGGAAAAGGAAGTAGTGAAAAAGAAAGAGAAAAGTATAAAAAGAAAGAAAGAAAATCCAAAAATAGAGTTTGTTTTAGAATAATAGGTTGAGGAGAATAAAAGTTTAGGTTGTTTTGAAAGAAAAATGAGTTTCAAAGTCCTTGAGTTGTTTTGTGAAATACTTGGAATATTTGTGTATCTATCCCTTCATTGCATGTTAACCCCTAACCTTTGGCCCCGTTTCAACCAAATAAAAAGCCCTTTTGATCTAATGAGTTGCAAGTTAATTAGTGGAGAGTTGGTTAATGAGCAAGCCTATGAGGACATTACTATTGGTAATGTCTTTGAGAGTAAACATTTAACCCTAAACACAAGAGCGGAAATATTTAGTGAATCATGTGAGTTTAGTGGTTAATCTTGTCAAACATATGCTAATTTGATTGCGCTTGATTGATTATTCCATGGCTAGCACACACTTCACCAAGCATGCATTAGATACACCTAGTAAACACTTGGCAAAACATGAGGTTTGAGTATATGCTTGATTTAATCTTGATGTTTGGCTTAGTGGGCTCTTTTTAAGGATTTGCTTGAAAAAGCAAATTTAATGTGATGTAAATTGTTGATTCTTTATTTGCTTGAGGACAAGCAAAACTCAAGTGTGGGGGTGTGAATTGTATGTGATTTGCATACAAATTAGGCCACTAATAACTTTAGTAATGCTAATTCAATGGCTGTTTAGTGTCTCTAATCCTTGATTTGTACTATTGTAGAGTTCACGAGCATCGGATAGATATCAGGAGCAAAAGGGCGCGTTTTTGAGCTTTTAGTGGATTTTCGGCAAAAGGCCGAAAAGTCAACCCGAGGACCGTCGGTCAACTCGCAGTCAACCCCGACTTTACAGCGTTAATGAGTCAACATGAAGTCCCGGAAGTGAGTCGCAAGAGAATTCTGGAAGTTTAGCCGTAAGTCATTCTTTGGTCAATGACGAATGCCAAAAAGTTGGTAAGTGATATTGAGAAGGGGGTTGTCGTTCCACAGGGATTGACGGTCCCCGACTTCTCGGTAGCGTGTGTGGTCGTGTCTCTAGCTATGTGAGATGGCAAGATGTGGATAGAAATGAGTGAGTGAGTGAGTGTATACACAATGTGTGAAATGTGAATGTGGTGTTCGGTTTGTGTAAAAGGTATGGTGAAATGCCAAAACAATCAAATCAACACAGCAAGTAATGGAATGCAAGGAAATGTAAAGTGTGTGCACAAAATATAAAGGTGTTGGGGTTTCGGGTTAACCCAAGTCCAAATGCAACCAATGATGCTCTAATGCCTAAACATGCCAATGTGTCCACGAATCAAGCCCCGTATCCTAGCCATGTTATGGTTCTAGGACCGTGCTTTCCTAAGGTATTCAAATGCCTTATTAGGGCCATTCGAACTCTCTAGGTGTCTTAGGGGATCCCTCTATGTTACCTAATACCGAATCCCCTAAAGTGCTTAAGAGGCGTAAAGTGTCGAAGCTTAGGAACTCAAACAAGCAACACATGCATACCCACCACTCCACCGATATTATCGATGCGGAGTGGATTCCTTCTAAGGTATTCCTAAGCCTTATTAGGGTCCTAGGGACTCTCCATAAAGAGGGAGAAAGAAAGGAGGCGTAAAGCATCGAATTAAGGGTCATACATAGTGAAACATGCTCATCACACATATTGCCAATTGCCTAGAGTAGAATAAGGTTGCCAAACCATACACAACTCATACAAGATGGACCAAATGCATACAAAAGAGTGGCAAATCTTTACATACACATTCAATACATATGAAACTAGACAATACACATATTCATGAATCAACAAAGGCATTTATTCATTAATCAAAGCATCATGAAGTCACATTGGACTAGGGCACACAACCCTAGTCCCCAACAAGAGTAACTACTCACTAAACATCATAGTATACATCATCAAATTACACAATAAAGTTCTAGACATAAGAAAAAGAGAGAGTAGAGATGAGAAATGCTCAATGGATGTTCTCTTGCTCCTCCTTTGCTTTGATGATGGATCTTGATGGGTCACCAAAAAAAGAAAAGGTTTGGAAGTGGAAGAAGGGAGAGAATTGGGTGAGATCTAGGTGAGGGCTGCTATGAAGAGGTGGTGAATGAATCTAAAATGGCAAAAACTAGGTTTAAATAGGCTAGGGTAGAGAGGAGTGAAGGGCTAGGATCAACTAGGGAAAAATCTAATGGTTAGATAGATTAAATGAAGGGCAAGGGGGTAAATTCTCAAGGAAATAAAATGGAGGAATAATCTAAGGATGACCTCATGATATCTAGTGTGGTCCTTTACTGAATTTTGGAATCCTTTGGTGATGAGTCACACGGTTGACTTTGTCTTGACTTTGACCACGACCCTCGGAGTTGACCAAAAGTTGACTTTTGACCAAACCTCCGGAATTCTCGTGCGACTCACTTCCGGGACGTCATGTTGACTCGTTGACGCTCTAAAGTCGGGGTTGACCACGAGTTGACTTTTGGTCATCGGGTTGACTTTTCGTCCGTTTGCCGAAAATCCACTAAAAGCTCCAAAACGCACTCATTTGCTCCCGATATCAATCCAATGCTCATGAACCCTACAATGGTGCAATTCAAGGATTAGAGACACTAAACGACCTTTGGATTAGCATTACTAAAGTGATTAGAGGCCTAATTTGTATGCAATTTACATACAAATCACACCCCCACACTTATTTGCTTGTCCTCAAGCAAATAAAGAATCAACAATCCATATCACATTAAATTTGCCTTAACAAGCATATCCTCAAGGAGAGCCCACTAAGCCACACGTCAAGATTCAATCAAGCACACAACTCAAACCTCATGGTTCGCCAAATGATTAAGATATGTTTCCAATGCATGCTCGGTGTAGTGTGTGCTAGCCATGTAATAATCAATCAAGAGCAATCAAATTAGCATATATCGACAAGACTAACCGCTAAACTCACATGATTCACTAAATATTTTCGCTCTTGTGTTTAGGGTTAGGTGTTTACTCTCAAGACATTACCAAAAGCAACGTCCCCATAAGCTTGCTCATTGACCAACTCTCCACTAATTAATTCACAACTTATTAGATCAAAAGGGCTTTTCATTTGGTTGTAATGGGGCCAAAGGTTAGGGGTTAGCGTGAAATGAAGGAATTGATACACAAATATTCCAAGTATTTTGCAAAACAACTCAAGGACTTTGAAACTCAATTTTCTTTTGCAAACAATCCTAACTTTTATTCTCCTCTACCTTTTATTCTAAAACAAACTCTATTTTTGGATTTTCTAACTTTCTATTTCTTCTTTTCTCTTTCTTTTTCTCACAACTTTCCTTTTTCCCATTTTGTATTTTCTTTTCTCTTGGGACTTTCTTTTTTTTTTGAAACTTTATTTTTGTACACCACTTCTTTTTTGATTTTCTCAACTCCTTTTCTTCTTTTGTATTTTGCTTTTCCTTCCAACATTTTCTCCTTTACAAAACTCGAACTAATCTACCCCCACACTTGCTTTACACAAACCCATAGAACACAAAGAACATGAGAAGTCACAATTGTTGTCTCGCTAATACTTGGAACAAGGGAAGGTTAGTGTTTAAGCTAGTAACATGGGTTAGACTATAGTGGTTAACAAAGAAAAAGCTAATGATGAATGAGGCTCGAAATGGGTTAATCCTAATGAAAAGTGTTTAGAGGGATGAAAGTTAATTTGGCCATGGTGCTTAACTAGTGCCTTAATCATTTCCAATTCATCGCAAATTAACACATAGTCTCAAGAGGTCTTTGAGCAAGTTCTAGGTCTCGTAAACTAGTGGAATGCACACACATGAAGAACAAGGATGTATGAATGATGCATACATATCAATGAGGCTCAAAATCTCACCATATAGGGTATATGCATGTCAATACATCGTCTAGATATGCTTTTCCAATTGCAAGTGACTAACCAACATGGCATAAGTGCGTATAGTGTCAAGCAAGCATCAATTACATAAATTAATCACAAGGCAATCCAATGATTTCTAAGCACATGCTCTTTATCCTCTTAATTAGCAACTTAGTAGGCTCACAATCATCATCGGGATTGAAAAGGACAATCAAAACACACACAAAACCTTCAAAGTTTCAAAATTCAAACATTTAAACTTTTAGCACCAGTCGACCGGTCGACGCAAGGGTCGACCGTTCGACTACAACTCCCTGGACAAGTGTCGACCGTTCGATGAAAACTTTGAAAATTTGAAAAATTTTGGTGGTTTGAAAATGTGAAATCCTTTTAGTTTGGCCCAACCTCACCCCCACACTTAAAACCAACATTGTCCTCAATGTTGTGAGGTGTTTAAAAGTGCAAAGCAAATTGGTAAAAGTGAAAAAGCAAAGTCGGGCGAATGCACACATACAAAATATAGCATACGGATGATAGAGTAAGAAAAACCCCCTTTGTAGACTCCCTTAGCGAGTCGAGAAACCACAAATAGACACCAACCTCAGGGCACAAGGCCCTGACTTCCATACGTTTGCTCCTCGGGTGCCAAATGAACTAGAGAATGTGATTGCATCGGGATCATCCAAAACAGGGGAAAGCAGCAACACAACATCGACCTTCTCCCAAATATTTGGGCATAGCTCCAAGAATAGACCTCCAAGTTGAGTGATTCCAGTGGAATTGGAAAGTAGACTCAAAGAGCTGTAGTTTGGCCACTGGAAACTCAGAAATCACCTTCTGGAAATGCAATGAAGAACCGGTCAAAGTGACCCTCCAGAAAGTCAAACTGCAGTGAGCACTCCTCCTTTAAACATATATTGCAGCAGATCCAACGGTCCGTTCAGATAGAAATTTGAACTGGGCATAGAGGACTCATAGGAGAAGCTTCTACAATTTGTTTCAATGAATTCCAACGGACAGATTTAGAGAAAACTGCCTCCAAAGTTACTAATCTGCCTAGGCCTCTCGTAGACAAATGCAAACCAACACTTCTTGGGTTTCTTCCTCCAAGACTCCTATCACAACTCCTCCCAACCTCCCTAGATCCTTTTATTCATTACTAAATAGTGTTGAAAGTAAACGGTTTTTCTCCAAATGGGGTTGCCTCCCCACAAGCGCTTCGGTTTATAGACCTAAAAGCCGGTCTTGGTTCCTTCTTGGTGAAATTATGGTGGCTCAAAGCAAAGCTTCTTCCCACTCATTGTATTGCTTGTCTCGCCATCTCCATGGCTTCCCACAAAGCATCCCTTGATGCCTTTGAAAATCGATGTAGGGGATGGTGGCCATGCATATTTCTTCTTTTTAACCTCACCAACCATTTCTCTCATGGCCTTAATTGTCGCCCTTTGCATTGCACTCATGGGAGGAGTCTTCTTTGTAGCACCCTCAAGAAATGGATCCTTCCCAAGAATGCCTTCATGAGACCCAAACGGTGGTGGCTTCGTATGCTCAATAGAAGAAGGATTGTCATATCCCCAAATTGGTGAGTAGTGATCATGAGCACGTGGTGTAGGCTTCGGTGGGTTCAAAGGACCAAATATCCTTTCGCTTTTAGCACTATTCCCCTTCACCAAATTAATAGAGAACACCTCCTCAACTACCTCCGGTGGATGGATGGGCTTGAACATTTCGAACTTCACCTTCTCACCCAAAACCTTGAAACTAATGGTGCCATTTAGAACATTAATCTTCATACCCGCCGTAGCCATGAAAGGGCGTCCAAAGATAAGGGGGAAACCATTGTCTCCATTGGGGTCTTCACCCATGTCAAGCACAACAAAGTCGGCGGGAAGAATAAACTTGTCAACTCTTACTAGCACATCTTCCACAACACCCGCCGGTCTTCGTTTGCTTCCATCCGCGAATGTAAGTGCAATAGGGGTAGAACGCAAGGCACCAATGCTCAACCTCTTGTAGAGAGATAGAGGAATCACATTGACACTTGCTCCTAAGTCCATTAGTGCTCCATCAAGGTGAGTGTCACCAATTTGGCATCCGATAGTAAAGCTTCCGGGGTCCTTCCTTTTTGGTGGCATATTGTGTTGTATCATTGAGCTCACATGCCCTTCAATCTTGTAGACTTCATGCTCTTCAAGCCGCTTCTTCTTGGTACACAAGTCCTTGAGAAACTTTGCATAGACCGGCACTTGGAAAATGAGCTCTAGCAATGGGATGTTAATCTCCACCTTGTTGAACACTTCTCGTAGCTCATTCATCAACGCCATCTTCTTGTTCTTCCGCTCATTGGGGGTGACTTTCTTCACTTCATGGACAACGATATCATCATCAAGGAGCTCCCTAGAGGTGACCATGGTTCTTGGTGGATCCATAGCCATCACGGCCTCATCACCAAGGTTGGAAACCATGGCACTCTCATGCCTAGGAGTCTCCTCACACAATGCTCCTTCTTGTTTCGTCACTCCACCATAAGAGGTAACATCATTCTCAAAAGACAAGTAACCTAATCCCTTGCCAAGCACAACTCCTTCCTCCACATCATTAGCACACCATACCTCCTCCTTCAATCCATAGTTGCCAAGGAGTACATGTTCTTCCTCCTTGGCCCCATCCTCCATGTAATGCATATGATCAAAGTTCTCATGAATGGGAATGGAGGGAGAGGGGATAAAGTAATTAGAAATTGGGGGAGTAGGAGTGTAAGTAGAATGAGAGATACCGAAATAGGAAGTGGATATAGCATTGCATTCCTCCTTTGATTTAAACTTGAGGTTCGGCTCCACCTTAGAAGGCAATGCACCTTTTGGTCTTTCACCAATCTCCTTAGCCATTTGGCCCAATTGAAATTCAATCTTTGACATGCCTTGTTGCAAATTGTGGTACCCTTGTTGAAGTGTCGAAATTGCTTGATCGCTCTTCACTTGGCTTTGGACAAGGGTGGCCATCATGTCCTTCATCGTTGGGTCCGTTGAATCTTGAGCTTGGGGAACACTTGGGTTAGCATATGATGTAGAGACTCCTTGATTGTAAGTGCCTCCTCCTTGGTTAGAAAACCCGGGAGGTGCTCCATAAGTTGAGCTCTTGTATCCGCCGTACGGCCCACTCCCTTGAGTCTTCTCTTGGTACCCTTGAGTGTTGCTCCCATAAGGCCTTGGTTGGTACCCTTGGGTTCTCCCTTGATCATTCCGAGGTGCATAAGTGTTGTATGGCTTCGGAGGCGCTTGATAAGAACCTTGTGGGTATGAGCCCACTTGGTTCACATGTTGCCTTTCTTCCTTCTCCTTGTCGATATGATAAGAACACTCCTCCGTCTCATGACCATGAGATCCACAATAGAAGCAAGGAGGTGAAGATACCACACTATTGACTTGAGATGGGGTAGCCTTCAATTGTGCTTGTAGGAGCATGTCCATCTTCTTATTAAAAGCCGCTTCCAACCTATCAAATTGAGTGCTCAACAAATCATCACCCGTTGGCTCACTTGAGACATTGTAGGCCTTTGTCACTTGAGTTGCCGGTTGTGTGGGAGGAAATTTCCTAGGCCCAAAATCATCCCAAAGCTCGGAGTTTGTTGCTAGGTCCTCAAAGGTGTCCCATGCCTCATCGGGAGACATGCTTGCTATGGTGCTTCCTCTAAAGGTATCCACCCTTTGCCGTTGACCGGAAGATAGGCCTCTGTAAAACACATCAATAAGAAACCATTGTTCCAAGCCATGGTGTGGACAACTCATCACCAAATCCTTGAATCTCTCCCATGTTTCGTAGAAAGCATCACCCGATTGGTGCTTGAAGTTGACAATGGAATCTCGCACCTTGGCCGCCTTGCTTGGTGGAAAGAACTTGGATAAGAAAGCCTCTTGCAACTCGAACCATGAATGTATAGACCTTGGTGGAATCTTGAGTAGCCATTTCCTTGCCCCATCCTTCAAGGTGAAGGGGAACAAACGAAGCTTCAAACCATCCTCCGGTAGTCCATGTAGTTGAACCGTTGTGCATGCTTGTTCGAATTCCATAAGGTGGTCATACGGGCTTTCATCCTTCAAGGCGTGGAATGTAGGCATAATGCTCAATGTCGATGACTTGATTTCGTAATGAGTATTGCACGGTGGAAGCACAATGCATGATGGATGATCCACCACATGAGGGAGAGTGTATTCCCTCATGCGCCTCACAGGAGGTGGCGGTGCACGATCCTCATCGCGATGTGGTACTTCATCCCCCATTGTCGCTTCTGAAAAATGATCTTCTAAGGGTGCTTCTCGGCTCTCAAATGTAGGAGGTGCGCTCTCACACACAATCCTTGGAATACGTCTTCTTCTTCTAGGCCGTCCTCTTGTATTCTCGCTTAAGACTCTTCCACTTCTAAGTCGAATCGGTATGTGAGAGGTTGAAGCAAGGTTCATACACCTTCACAACGCAATAAAAAGTGATTAAGTACCACAATTGAAGCAAGAAATCCAAGTATAAGAGGTTAAACAAGCAATAGAATCAAAAAGTGGAAGAAATAAGCAATGCTCCCAGTCGAACGGTCGACAATTTGGTTCGACCGGTCGAACAAGACACAGAACCGTGAACAGTGAAAATGAACAGTAACCGTGAACAGTGACCGTGAACAGTGATTTTGAATATATATATATTTTTTTAAAAACAAATTTTCTAACTTGCTAACAATAAGATTTTCTTAAGTAACAATTACCAAATCAAGTCAAAATTCAACTAAACAACTACTCAAATTCAATATTAACAAGCTTAGGAACACACTTAAAACAAGAATTTAATGAACTTAAGCTAGACAATTACCAAATTAAGCTAAAATTGTGCAACACTTATTAGAAAGTTCAACTAGAAAGTGATAGCATTAGGGGTGCTCATGTCTTACATATATCACTAGGATATAAGGCCCGTCACTCCCCTAATGTGTCTCACTCAAGAGTGAATAGCACATGTATAACAATAACACAATATAGACGAAGAGATTCAAACAAAAAGAAAGCTAAAGACCCGACTAACTACCAAGAAATCAAGGATTTAACCTCAATCCCCGGCAGCCGGCGCCATTTGACGAATGCCAAAAAGTTGGTAAGTGATATTGAGAAGGGGGTTGTCGTTCCATAGGGATTGACGGTCCCCGACTTCTCGGTAGCGTGTGTGGTCGTGTCTCTAGCTATGTGAGATGGCAAGATGTGGATAGAAATGAGTGAGTGAGTGAGTGTATACACAATGTGTGAAATGTGAATGTGGTGTTCGGTTTGTGTAAAAGGTATGGTGAAATGCCAAAACAATCAAATCAACACAGCAAGTAATGGAATGCAAGGAAATGTAAAGTGTGTGCACAAAATATAAAGGTGTTGGGGTTTCGGGTTAACCCAAGTCCAAATGCAACCAATGATGCTCTAATGCCTAAACATGCCAATGTGTCCACGAATCAAGCCCCGTATCCTAGCCATGTTATGGTTCTAGGACCGTGCTTTCCTAAGGTATTCAAATGTCTTATTAGGGCCATTCGAACTCTCTAGGTGTCTTAGGAGATCCCTCTATGTTACCTAATACCGAATCCCCTAAAGTGCTTAAGAGGCGTAAAGTGTCGAAGCTTAGGAACTCAAACAAGCAACACATGCATACCCACCACTCCACCGATATTATCGATGCGGAGTGGATTCCTTCTAAGGTATTCCTAAGCCTTATTAGGGTCCTAGGGACTCTCCATAAAGAGGGAGAAAGAAAGGAGGCGTAAAACATCGAATTAAGGGTCATACATAGTGAAACATGCTCATCACACATATTGCCAATTGCCTAGAGTAGAATAAGGTTGCCAAACCATACACAACTCATACAAGATGGACCAAATGCATACAAAAGAGTGGCAAATCTTTACATACACATTCAATACATATGAAACTAGACAATACACATATTCATGAATCAACAAAGGCATTTATTCATTAATCAAAGCATCATGAAGTCACATTGGACTAGGGCACACAACCCTAGTCCCCAACAAGAGTAACTACTCACTAAACATCATAGTATACATCATCAAATTACACAATAAAGTTCTAGACATAAGAAAAAGAGAGAGTAGAGATGAGAAATGCTCAATGGATGTTCTCTTGCTCCTCCTTTGCTTTGATGATGGATCTTGATGGGTCACCAAAAAAAGAAAAGGTTTGGAAGTGGAAGAAGGGAGAGAATTGGGTGAGATCTAGGTGAGGGCTGCTATGAAGAGGTGGTGAATGAATCTAAAATGGCAAAAACTAGGTTTAAATAGGCTAGGGTAGAGAGGAGTGAAGGGCTAGGATCAACTAGGGAAAAATCTAATGGTTAGATAGATTAAATGAAGGGCAAGGGGGTAAATTCTCAAGGAAATAAAATGGAGGAATAATCTAAGGATGACCTCATGATATCTAGTGTGGTCCTTTGCTGAATTTTGGAATCCTTTGGTGATGAGTCACACGGTTGACTTTGTCTTGACTTTGACCACGACCCTCAGAGTTGACCAAAAGTTGACTTTTGACCAAACCTCCGGAATTCTCGTGCGACTCACTTCCGGGACGTCATGTTGACTCGTTGACGCTCTAAAGTCGGGGTTGACCACGAGTTGACTTTTGGTCATCGGGTTGACTTTTCGTCCTTTTGCCGAAAATCCACTAAAAGCTCCAAAACGCACTCATTTGCTCCCGATATCAATCCAATGCTCATGAACCCTACAATGGTGCAATTCAAGGATTAGAGACACTAAACGACCTTTGGATTAGCATTACTAAAGTGATTAGAGGCCTAATTTGTATGCAATTTACATACAAATCAGTCAACTCCGAGGGTCATGGTCAAAGTCAATAACGAAGTCAACCTTGTGACTCATCCACACAAGTTTCCGAATTAGCAAGGACCACACTAAATATCATGAGGTCATATATAGATTATTCCGTTCCTTTTATTCCCTTAAGCATTTACCCTTTTACCCTTTATTTATCCTACCCAACCATTAGATCTTTCCCTAGTTAATCGTACCCCTTCATTCTTTCCGTCTTTTGCCTATAAATAGCCTAGTATTTGCCTCATTAGGGCATCCAATTTCAGCTAGCCTCACTCACATCACTCTCATCTTCCCTTTCTTCCTCTCCCAGTTTCCTCTTGGTTTTCTTTCTGGCCGCCAGTCGACCGGTCGACACATACCGGCGACCGGTCGAACTGCGACGGTTCAGGCCACTTCCACCACTTCCTCACCTCCTTTCCACCACCTTCCTTCATCAACCTTGCTCACCACGAGGTTTACCACTACATCCACCACTTTGGGCATCTGGGATCCTCACCAAGTCACCAAGTTCATCATCAAAGGCTAAGGAGAAGCTAGAGAGTCATCTATTGAGCATTCATCATCTCTCTCTCTCTCTTCTACTTATGTTTAGAGCTTATAATTGTAATATGATGATGTATACTTTAATGGATAGTGAGTAGTAACTTTTTTGCGGACTAGGGTTGTGTGCCCTAGTCGAATGTGACTATGTGATGCTTTGATTAATGAATAAATACGTTTGTTGATTCATGAGTATATGTATTGTCTAATTTAATATGTATTGAATGTGTATTTGAGGAATTAGTCACTCTTTCGTATGCATTTGATCCATCTTGTATGAGTTGTGTATGGTTTGACCACTTTACTCTTCTCTAGGCAATTGGCAATTAATATGTATGATGAGCATGTTTACCCATGTATGACCCTTAATTCATATGTTTTACGCCTCCTTTCTTTCTACCCTCTAGATAGTCTTTAAGACCCTAATAAAGCTTAGGAATACCTTAGAAGAAATCTACTCCATATCGATAATATCGGTGGAGTGGTGGGTTATACATGTGTTGTTAGTTTGAGTCTGTAAGCTTCGACACTTTACACCTCTTAAACACTTTAGGTGATTTGGTATTCGGTAACATAGAGAGATTTCCTATGACCTACCAACCAATGAGACTAATGGAGGATCGGCAACAGTTGTGTGGTTTTGCCCCTCCATTCCATAGTAGTCAGGATTCTGGACAAGTTGAACATAAACATGTCATTGGTTTGGTTTTCTCACCAGTTTGGGAGTCTGAGACTTGTAATGCCCAAGTTGCTTGCAATAATGACAGGACCCGCCCAAATTTCACTCTGAAATCTAAGGTGGTCCTGTGGGGTCCATCTTAAAGAGAAATTTTACCGAAAATTCGGCATAACTTCCCCTAAAAATGGACAACCCAAAACCTGTAAATTTATATAACACTTCTAATATTTCTTAAATCCACCTTCATACCTTAGGGCTTCATGTCCTCACTCAATCTCAACCACCACCAACATATAAAAAGGGTCTCAAACCCCAAACTATATACCTTAAGTAATTAAAGATTTAGTATTCAAACCTCTTCTAATTTTACATGAAAGAAACACTAGCTGATGTGAACCCTTTCGGTGGCTATAGAGATAATATGCCTTGACGCGAGTCCGACCTCCGCGGCTCTAACCTGGGCAAAACAAAAAAAACCAAAGAGCCCAGGTAAAAACATAAAATGTGAGACAAGCTCAGTGAGTGGACAAAAATAATTCTAATCAAAATCTTCTTTTCTTGAAATTCTTTTCTTTTCAAAATATTTTCTTCTTTTTCGTAAATCTTTAGCATGCGATACAAATATAAGAAATGAAATCACTTAATTCTCGAAATCCATAAATCAAATCGTAAAACCGACATAAGCCTTAAAGTATTGAAGAATCTCCAAAGTATTCTGAAAATGAGCATATAAGTTTGATACTTCTTTAAATGAAATAAATGCAAACTTTACCATATCGTACCCATTAACTATCCTACTTATGCAGAATTTTTCATCGCATAAGCAAAGCGGGGCATAACTATTGTCCTACTTGTGTAGAAGGACATCACACAAGTAGAGCAGGGAAAACTAGACTATGTGCACGTGTTTTACTAATCATGCTCATTTTAAGGATGGGTACACATAAGATAAAATTATTAATCTACTCATACTTGCTTAATTATAATCAATTCCATCAATCAAATACTCAAATAATCTTATCATAAAATCTATAGTTCATAAAATAATCAAAGACATTCAATGCTCTTCCATTATAAAATTAGCACTGAAATAATCATTAATAAAACTATTTCAAAAATGAGTATTATATGATCCAAAGAAAATCACTGTTATTTATAAAAGCAAAAGTTCACTCACTGTGACAATAGCAGCTAGGCACTAGAGAAGATCCTCCTCTTGATCATCTCCGGAAGAGGGTTCTATTGCCTCACCTAATTCAACATGTATTAATTAACTTCAACTCAAAATTGTATAATTAGATAACGAATCATAATGGAATCTATCGGCCAAAAGTCCTATCAACGTGTTCTCACCCCAAGCTCTTGAGTTCTGCTAATTTCCTAATAAAGCGTTTCAGATTCAATTTTCAAATGTCTAATCAAGTACTATACTGTTCCGCTAATCGACTCCTTAACGAGAACTAAAGACTACCAAATCTCCTTTCTAATTATACTTCCAAACTCAACTCTAACATTAATAATAGGGTTATCATCATAAATGGTACATGAACTTTACCTCTATCTTATCAATGGTACCTGAACTTTAATTTTTGTCATAACCAATATATGAACTTTTCGATTTCATCTAAACTAGTACCTAAGGCCACCTTCGGTGAGCACTCCGGCAAAAAATAGCGGGTGAGTCATTGTTCATGATGAAATGATCGCGTTGCCCTAACATTATTATCTAAAAAAGTTTGATTTAATGGCTTTAATGTCTTCTTGATAAGGATGCACACCCAACTTTTGGATTTAATAAAATCATTTTCAATTCATTCTGAAAAATAAAATAAAGTGATTAAATCGAGTGGGAATTGTCCAAAATTCCCTGAGAAACTAAGTCACATGTAACTCAATTGCCATTTTTTGCTAGAGTGCTCACCGAAAGTGGTATTAGGTACCAGTTTAGATAAAATCGAAAAGTTCAGGTATTGGTTGTGACAAAAATTGAAGTTCAGGTACCATCGATAAGTTAGAGGTAAAGTTCAGGTACCATTTTATCTTTTTTTCCCTTAATAATAATTCACTTTCATCACAAGAATTCCTTGAAACCCACAAAACCAGCAAGTAATACGCTATAGACAGCCAAATGGCAGTGGCTATTTCGCAAACTAACAGCTACAAAAGTGGTGGTTGTCGTCCAAGGTAGCAGACCATTACTAATTTCCCAGCCAAACTCACTAATTCCGAATATGACTAATTTCCACACATCGAAAAAGGTTCGAAGGTATTTAAGAAGCTAAAGTGGTGACGCTTAACCACAAAATGCGGCGGAGCAGCCGCCACCAACAATGACGGTTTCCGTCGATTCTTAATTCTCTACGATAGTATGAGAAATTATACTCAAATGAAAGCCCAAGAGGAGCAGAACAAGTTTAGTACTTGGAGTTTCTTTTAAAAACCAACCATTTGGCCGGAATTTGCCAAAATCGTGGGAAACCCCAAACTTTCTCCTCTTTGATTCGTTGTGTGCGGTGGATTACAGGAGACAAAACTCATATAAATAGAAAGCCCGTGAAGAGACGAATAATTTGGTGCCAATTTTGTCGCCGGAGATGGTCGGAAACATCGCCGGCGAGCGACGGAAGCCGACGGGTACGCACAACTTCTAGAGCTTTCTTCCTCTTTCTTCTTCCCCCGTGCTAACCCGTCAACTTAATTAAATCAACCTTTTGTTCCTCTTTCTTCCTCTTTCTTCCTCCTCTTTCTTCGTCTTTCCTGGAATCTCCTCCATGTCAAATTACCTCACTGCCCCTAAACTAAAACACATAATTTCTTCGTTACAACTTCGATTTAAGCACCGTTTGCGCCTACGTTCTCGTATCATCATGTTCTATTTTTCGGTGCCAAGAAAATAATTTTTTGAACACTTGAATTTTAATTTCTCTCAAGGACCCTAATTTTACGCCGAAAGGGTATTATTGTCCAAATTCAACATAAAAATGAAAGAAAGTGCATTTCGTAGTCCGAGCTGTTACAAGTAATGACAGGTGATAAGTCGATTCTCGAAGGATGAAGGCTGAGCTGGAGAAAGAGTTTGAGGCCTCAACTGAATGTGAGACTGTTGAGGACGATTTTCCAGTTGGTGGGGTGGCACATATCTGGATGGTCAAGACCTGGAATGAACAGTCAGGCTTGATAATTTTAAGTGGACTGTTTTTGCACTCTCTTGCAGGGACTCATCCTTGCAGATGTAAGCAAATGCCTCTGTTAGGCTAGGTGGTGACGTTTGTCTCAGCAATTCTCCTTTAGCACTATCATGTTTAGCATCCAATCCAGCCAGGAAGATATGAACCCGCAACAGCTCCTTCTCTTCATTGTGAATCTTGATATCACCTGGGTTAGTCATCTTGTTGGGTAGCCTTTGATTAATTTCCAGCCAAATATTTTTGAGGGTGGTGAAGAAAATGGATATTGATTGGCCATTCTGAGTCAGTTTGAAGGCTTTAGCATGCAATTCATGAATTTGAGCAAAATCGCTCTCATTCAAGTACAAATCTTGAAGAGCCTTCCAAATATCACCAGCCATTTCACAACTGATAATCAATTGCATAACCTCATCGGTCATAGATTTGTTGAGAACAGACATCACAACTCCATTGACATTCTCCCGGCCACTTAGGATACTCCACACCGTCTTTTAAATCCTTAACAACCTTACAAAACCTCACGACGCTTATTGCCGCCCTTAGACATTATATGGTTTATATAGCACGATTTGGGCCTCTTAGAATGGCCTAAGTTATCCCCTATAATTGTTTTCTTAATCGGTTTTTCTTTCGAACTCGGGTTTTCTTATTTCATTAAGCTCAAAGGGTTAATTACTTTCCTAAAGCCAAAACCAATTTATTACCTTCGACTACCACTCAATAGTGTGTGAACTTATAGGTTCCAACTAAAGCCGACAGTGGATAATATGCTAAATCAAATTAATCTTGTTTTACAAAATTCGAACCACATTCTAATTTAACCTCGTGAGAATATCCACATGTTTTAATCCACAACATATTTCGAACCTTTGTTATGGTTACAATGCAATTTGGTTATTATGTCAACCAATATTCTGATCCTATGAATTAGGGCATGACACTTTTGTCAAACCCTAATATATATTTAATATCATCTCTCTGATTTAATTTTCCTATAATGCTTTGGGCCATGGGAAAAAGACTTCCAAAATTAAATCGTCAAGGGGCTCATGGAACATTTACCTTCAGGATTATCTGGAAGGAGACATATCCCTTGTTGTGAATTCATGTATCTTCGCATGCATAAATGTGACCCCAATCCTCACATTATTACATGTTGTATGCGTGAGATTCGAGGTATGGTTAAAGATCTCGCTTATGAATACAAGATAGCCAATGATGTTTCAAGTCTAACAACTAGTTGTATCCATAACTTAGGAATGTATTACGATTAGCAAGTAGGTTAACTTTCATTTGTTTGCTCCTAAGGTTGATCATATCTACATGCTTAGTCCAAGATATACTACTCGATGCGCCGTGAACTGGCATTTAAGAATAATTTATAGCCATAATAGATTATCTTATGACTAGGAACATAATTTAAGACTTAAATATTCATAGGGTACGTGTCTTGAGATTGTAACTTCCTTACAATCTCATCTCTACGACTTAAGGTTTTTAGGACTCATCCAGATCAATCGAACATTGATTTGTATGTGATTTACATACAAATTAGGCCTCTAATCCTTGATTTGCACCATTGTAGGGTTCACAAGCATCAGATTGATATCGGGAGCAAAAGGGCGCGTTTTGGAGCTTTTAGTGGATTTTCGGCAAAAAGACGAAAAGTCAACCCGAGGACCGTCGGTCAACTTGTGGTCAACCCTGACTTTGGAGCGTCAACGAGTCAACATCAAGTTCCCGGAGTGATTCGCAAGAGAATTCCGGAAGATTGCCAAAGAAGTAAATAAGTCAAGCAAAGTGAAGACATTCAACTCCGAAGGCCAAAGTCAAGGTCAAGGATGAAGTCAACCTTGTGACTTATCCACACTATCTTCCAAATCAGCAAGGACCATGTTAGATATGGTGAGGTCACCTATTGATTATTCCTCCCTCTTATTCCCTTGTGTTTTTACCCTCTAGCCCTTCATTTGTTGTATCCAACCCTTAGATCTTGCCTTACTCATCTTAGCCCTCCATTTCCTTTCCCCTTAGCCTATAAATAGCCTAGTATTTGCCCCATTAGGTCATCCATCAATCAGCCCCAAATTCCTCCACTTTTCCCTTTCCCTTTCCTTCTCTCTTCCTCTCCCTTAGATTTAGGTTTTGCACGACCGTCGACCGGTCGACACTAGTCCATCGACTGGTCGAACAGCGGCGGGTCAGCCTACTTTTCCACCTTTCTCACCTTCATTCCGCCTCAACCCTTCATCAACTTTGCTTACCACGATGTCTACACTATCATCCACCATCTTGGGCAGCTGAGATCCTCACCAAGTCATCAAGTTCATCATCAAAGAGAGCATCTATTGAGCATCCCTCATCTTTACTCTCTCTTTTCCTTATGTCTAAAGTTCATATTTGTAATTTGATGATGATATTTAGGATGATTAGTGAGTAGTTTACTTTGTTGGGGACTAGGGTTGTGTGTCTTAGTCCAATGTGACTTTGTGATGCTTTGATTTATGAGTAAATGCCTTTGTTGGTTCATGAGTATATGTATTGTTTATTGTAATATGTATTGAATGTGTATTTGAAGATTTGCCACTCTTTGGTATGCATTTGATCCATCTTGAATGAGTTATGTTTGGTTTGGCAACCTTATTTTTCTCTAGGCAATTGGCAGTATGTATGATGAACATGTTTTGCTTGTTTGAGTCCCTAAGCTTCGACATTTTACGCCTCTTAAGCACTTTAGGGGATTCGGTATTAGGTAACATAGAGGAATCCCCTATGATGCCTAGAGAGTTCGAATGACCCTAATAAGGCATTCGAATACCTTAGGAAAGCACGGTCCTAGAACCATAACATGGCTAGGATACGTGGCTTGATTTGTGACCACATTGACATGATTTGGTATAGGAGCATCATTAGTTACATGGGACTTGGAGTTTGCCCGAAAACCCCAACACTTTCATACATTGCACACACTTTATCTTTCCTTTACTTGCTTGCATTACTTTCTTTGTTTGTTTGTCTTGGCATTCCACCATCTCTTTTCACAAACCGAATACCACACCACATCGTACATTGTCACATACACTTTCACCCACTCTTTTCACCTCTTGTCACTTCACTAGCTTTAGTTTCCCGACCACACACTACCCAGAGATTGGGAACCGTCAATCCCTGTTGGAACAATTATCTTGGATCTCAATACACTTACCACTATCTTTTGCTTTGTCAAACATCCAAAAAATCTCAATTAAGTCGCGCATTTAAGAGACACATGCACATACCTTGGTGTGTTCCTTCCTCTTTTTCCAAAGAGAAACACACTTAGTACGTTCGCTAGAATCCAAGGTCTAGTGGTAGGCCCATGCATGGATTTTCGATAGTTATATCCTGGTGGTCAAAAGCCTATCGAACTACAAGCACTGAGTAGAGTTGAAATTCTGTCTAAAGGACATTGTCAATCTGCAAGCCTCTATCATATATTAAGTCAGCCTTTGCATTTACAATTCCTTCCTTACATTAGAAATTTGTGATTTGTATTTATTCTTCAATTGTACTTGTGATCTATATGTTATATATTTGAATATATAGACTTTGCTATGATGTTATAGTACACATAGATATAATTGTTTTGATTGATGTCAAAGTTCACTGATATATAAATCCATATATTTTCCAACAAAAGTTTCTTACACATTCATCGCATATATAACAGGAGAAATCCGGATGGAGCCCAACCAACAAAATAAATAGTAGAAAGCCCACACCGCTAAGTAAAATGGTGGCCTTTTTTGGCATGAAAAAGAAAAATGTCACTTTAAACCCCTCAATTTTAGTAAAACCCTAGAAAAATAGACAAGGCCAAGTCAGTTTCTCTACGTGGACGATGAGAGCTTGCTCTTCCTAGTTCTTGATCTAACTTCAGAGTGGAGGTATCATATCCTAAACACCCATTTGGTTTCTTTTTCCTCTATCTGTTTGTTTTCTGATTAATTTTTCAATTTGCGTTCTTTGATACGCTTTGGAAATAACTTTGTACTCAAAATTAGTATATATTGTGTTGTTGATACTTTCATGCTGAAGATTATTTTCGTTTGCTGAGAAATTGTTAAAAGATATAATTCAACTAACCCTTTTGATTTCTCTTCAAACCATGACTCTTACATGTCTTATTTGAACCCTTGGAACTTCATATTTTTCGCTTGGTTTATGTATCGACGTATGTACTTTAAATTGTTTACTGGTTAAGCCTTTCAATAAGCTCACTGTACGAATATACTTCAACTTTTTTCAATTCTCAAGGCCTTTTGGCTTCATAGAAGAAGTTGTATCGCTAATTTATTTCCTTATTTAAATATTTTGATTACTAAGCCCAGTAGAAGTAGTCGTATCGCTAATTTGACATCTATTTGACTATGCCTATGGTTAGAAGTTGTCCTTGTTTACTGTGTAGAAAACTTATGAATTTTTCCTCATAAAAGTTGAAGCTTAGCCCTCTGAATTTATAGGTTGAATATTAATTTGTATGTGATTTACATACAAATTGGGCTTCTAATCACCTGAATATGATGATGTATATGTTGATGGATAGTGAGTAGTTACCTAGTTGGGGACTAGAGTTGTGTGCCCTAGTCCAATATGACTATGTGATACTTTGATGATGAATAAATGCCTTTGTGATGAATGAATATGTGTGCTTTACCTATTTCAATATGTGTTGGTTGCTTGTTCTTAGAATTTACAACTTCTTTAACATGTTAATCAATCTAATTTGATGAGATTGTGTAAACTTGGTAACCTTGCACAATCTAGGCAATTGGAAGCATATGTGATGAGTTTTACTTGTTTGAGTTCCTAAGTTTCGATGCTTTACCCCTCTTAAGCACTTTAGGGTATTTAGTATTAAGTAACTTAGAAAAATTCCCTATGAGATCTAGAGAGTTCTTAGTGACCCATAACATGGATCTAGAATACCATTTGGGACACGGTTCTAGACCCATAACATGGCTAGAATATGGAACTTGATTCATACTCGCATTGGCATGCATTCATTGTTGGATTGCAGGTCCTCTTGATATGAGTTTGGTGAGTCGGCTGACTTAGGGCCCATAAGCTTAGGGGACCCGAAAAAAAAATGGCTGCCTCTATATACAAGTATACATAAAAGTTGGATTGTTAGCCCAATGAAAAAAAAAACTATATATAAAGGCTGGGTCTGATAGCTTTTTGGCCAAGAAGCACGTTTGGTATGGCATGACATGGAATGGGCACATGGCTTTGTGCTCGGTGGCTTGGTGTTCCTGTTGTTGACTAGTTTCTCACTTCTCAGCAAAGTGAGCATTGATTCATAGAATGATTGAGGTCATTGAGCAAGTCAACAACTCAACAAACCAAATGTGAAACTTCGAAACACATAAACTATTTTCTCAACAAAGTGAGCAATTGAGCATTGATTGATTGATGATTTGATTCGTTGAATGATTTGAGGCATTGAGCAAGTCAGCAAACCAAGTGAGCGAGCATTGATTCACTTTCTTAATTTTTTTTTCCTGTATATTGGGTGAATTTGGTGAATGAGGAACAAGAAAATTAGAATGAGCAAAAAATTTGTTAAATCAAAAACCATTGTGAACAAAAAAAATTGCACGTACACTACGATTTGAGGGCCTAACTTTTACAGTTCCACTCAGGTCTGAAAATCTCAGGTCCAGCCCTGTTGGAGTGTTACTTGTCACATTGGATTTGGGTTAACCTGAAAACCCCAACGTTTTCTAAAACTTGCACACACGCTTTTACTTACTAGCATTTACTTATCTTACTCGCTTGTTGCTACATTTCACTCTCTTCCCAAAGATTGAAAACACTCCACTACGTACACTTGCACATTGTTGATAACACATTCACTCACTCTGTCCATTTCTTAATCCCTCCATTACATTGTTAAATGACCTAGTTCATACACTACGTAGTAGTCTAGGGTCATCGATCCCCATGGACACGACAACCCCCGGTTATTAAAAATACACATCCACCTTTTTGCATTAGTCAAATATTAGATGGATAGTAAATTAATAGCTCCCTCCCTATAAGAAGAAGAATTATGTGCATATGATTGACAGACACACATATATGCATTAGTATGTGTTGGAGAATTTTGATTGATCATTTGTTGTCCATGTCCTTTTTTTGTTTTTATTTTCCTGAGTTAGCTAGCAAGCAAAATAGTTGAAGGCATTAGAGAATTCAATGCAATAGTCAAGAGATATGGTGTTCACCAACCAGTTTTGGATGCGTAGAATGGTGAGGAGCTGATGCATGTTTAGCCTGGCGTGTCTATTGTCCTCAGTAATCGCCCACCTGAGTCTCCTGGCAGTCTCTATATCTCCACCAAGTATGTGATGCCCTCTAACTCTCTCTGCATTTTATCTATTGTGTTTGGGTGAAAATTCAAGGGAAAACGCATAAAAAAAAATTAAAAATAGTATGTGCAAGGATGGGGAAATTGGGGATGGGATAAATTTTTGTTTCTATAAAATTACTGTCCATACAAACAGTTGAGTGACGGGTTTTCAGGCAAGTGGTTTGGTTGAGTGACGTTGATAGGGCTAAAGGTTATGCAGTGGACTTCTTGTATGTTGTATCCATGGACCTAGAGGCGTACACCTCTCCTTGTATATATGCTAAGGTATTCGCTTGCATATGCGTCAATGAACTCCAGCACCGATATGGTCTCTTGTGTTTATCTTGTTTGGAATTTACAGGGTTAGAAACGCTCTTCTAATTGCAGGGTTTCACAAGACATTTTTATGTTATTCTCTGCTCCAGTGGCTTCTTTCTACATCTCTTTTAATTTTTGTGCAAAATATTTTTGCCTGTGTTGTTTGAACTCTGAATCTTTGTTGTTTGATGAGTTTTAAATTATGTTTCTAAGTTAAGTCTACAATTGTAATAAAGGTAACTTATTTGAAGAATGCTAATTTTCTGTGTTTGGAAGCATTATTTCATCAGAAACTCCAAGTCTTTTTCTCTAAAATAGTTGTGGTACATTTTAGTATTTATGTTTTGTTCATCAGAATCCCTTGTTTGCTTCTTTTGTATTAAAGGTTTGCGTATCTTTACCATATCATGAGCTAGGCTTAAGATTGTTGATCTTTACTGATTGCTACATTCACTATGTGACTTCATGTTATTTGGCATTTTGGTGCATTGTTTTTTTTATTACTCTTTTTGACTTTAAAGATTGAGACTGGATCTGATGAAGATGAGTCAGAGGGCTCAGATTCATAATGCAATGGTGTCTTAAAGCTGTTCAAGATCACAGAAATGAGGCTTGTTCCATCATATCCTAACCAATGTACTCTCCCTCCCTCTCTCTCTCCTTGCATGTCTGAATTGTGGTTGGTGAAGATAACTAGTATATTGTTTTTTTGTTTGGTAGTAACTAGTATATTCTTGTTTAGTATTTAACATACACACCCATGACAATATTACAAAACACAAATAAACTAACTAAGATTAGAGTTATACAAATAAGGACATGCAGCCCAGGTCCACACACTACAATTTAAGCCTAGATCCAAATTTTAAAGGTGCAATTACATAATCAGGTCTTTCTTTACTTTATTTACAAGTTTGCCATTATACCAACCAAAAAGTGTGTGCTATTAGATATTTGTGCAGTAGCAGTAGTGAATATTCATGCAATAGCAATAACGTATATCCGTGCAGTAGCAGTAGTGATTATCCGTGCAGTAGCAATAACAAATATCCGTGTAGTAGTATTATCAAATATCCGTGCAGTAGCAATAACGGTAGCATATATCACCATGCAATAGCAACTATCACGACAAGTATGCAGTAGAAGCGATCATGACTACTATGCAGTAGCAACTATTAAGGCTGCTATGTAGTAACAACTATATACCAAGATTAGTATGCAGTAACAGCTATCACGATAAGTTTGCAGTAGCAGTTATCAAGAGATATTGCACTGTTACTGCTACTAAACGCATATATTGTACTAGTATTGCACGCTACTGCTACCGTTACTGCTACTACACACATATATGCTACATGTATTGCAAGTTATTGCTACTGCACTGCTACTGCTACTGCACTGATACTGCACTTCTACTACACGCATATATGCTACTAGTATTGTACCCTACTGCTACCATTACTGCTACTGCACTAACAGTACTGCACGAATATCTATTTTTGTTTCTAAACGAATATATGTTATTGTTACTGCTACTGTATAAATATATGTTAAATGATATCTGTTATTATACGGATATTTATTTCTGCTATTGCATTTCAGATGCTACTGCTACTGCACAAATATCTATTTATGTTATTACACAAATATATGCTACTGTTACTGCTACTTCACGGATATCTATTTCTGCTAATGTACACGGATATCTGTTTCTGCTATTGCATGAATATATGCTACAGTTACTGCTACTGCTACTGCATATATATTTGTTGTTACTATTGTACGGATATCTGCTACTGCACGGATATATGGGGCACACCTTGAGTTTTTTTTTTTTGTTGGTACACACATTGAGTTCCAAACCCAAAACTTAGAAGAGGACAAAAAAGTAATTTAACACTTGCCACATGTAAGCTTGTAAACAACTTGTCCTTATGTGTAAAAAAATTTACTTATATGCATGAATTAAAAGTATGTGGACTTTGGAGAAAAATGAAGAGATGTCATGGGCTTTTCTGTAGTTTACTAAATTTAATAACCCAGACGAATCTGACTTTACTCTCTCTCTGCTCGTCGTCTCACGCTCACTCTCTCTCTCTCTCTCTCTCTCTCTCTCTCTCTCTCTCTCTCTCTCTCTCTCTCTCTCTCTCGTATTTTTCTGATTTTCTCTTAATAGTAGATCTGCCAAAATTTGTTCGATTTATTCAATCTGGAGAAACTAACTCATTGATCATGCATGTGCAGAAAACGATTCTTCAAGCATTTTTTTTAATTTTGTTTTCAAGTAGGTTTTTTGATAGGGATTTGAAGGAAGCGTTTAACCATCCCGTCCATTATGGTTATATTCTTCAGTTCAGACACCATAGTTGGTAGCTGAAGGCTCAGATCTACTAAAGTCCCAAAATTTCAAGTCTTGCGATCACCGAATTTCGCCAGACGCGCGACATGCGCCGCTGCAGTGCCTTGTACTTACTGTTGCAGTATCCCTAACTCGACAACTCCAGGCAGAGGTGCCAACTTTCATCGCAAGCCCACACATGAACAGACTCCAATCTAGGTATTTCAATATATTTCCTTCTGTATTAATGTAATTGGGAAGCAAAGACTCATTAATTTCTAGTGAAGAAAAATTGATGACTCAAGGATCTATGCACCTTGTTGTATTGATTAAATTTGTTTAATTAAGAATTAGTTGTGGATCATGTTAAAGATTATTTTGATTTTTCATGTTACAGAGGGGATACAATTTTTTTTATATTTCTGATGAATTTAATATAATGGAATTGGGGGTTATGCAATTTTTTGTATTGATTTATGTTCTTTTCTCTATAAGGTATAGGTTCCCCAATCCCGCGTAGAAAATCTTCCCAAAAGTTTAAGGAAGACTCCTCCTTCTCTTTTTGTTATGATTTTCTGATTGTTACAAAAGTAAAGAGGCAAACCTTGGCTTCTGCAATATTTGAGCTAGGAAGGTCGTATATTGCCTCTGCTGAAGTTCCATCTTCTGCAGTTGTTCACTTAACAATTGCATTTAAAATTTAGACTCCTGATTTTCTGTATGCACCCAATGGTTATCAAGTTGCTCTTTAATTTTTCCATAATTTTTTTGTATATGATGGATGGGTTTTAATAATTTTTCTTTCAGATTGAGTGGCAGTAACTATGGTCATTCTTTTTTCTCCCCCGGTAAGCTTCACTCCCATTACTCCAGTAGCCTACATTCATGTATTCTCACTCTTCAGTCCCAAGTAAGTTACTACATTCATATATATATATATCTAAGATGAGGTTGTCATGTGTTGGAGTTTCAATTTTAATATCATGAGGTCTTTTTTTTTTTAAACCAAAGGCAAAAACTTGTCCATTAAGTCTAACGCAAACAATAGTTGTAGCTTTAAGGTCATACATCTTAATACGCAATGTCTTTAAGCTAGGCTGCATTTGAAAAAAGAAAACATAATCTCTGCAAGAAGAACACAATACACCAAAAACCAAAATTAAGTCAGTCTTTAAGCAGCTTCCTTTGCAAGCAGTCTCTCCTTTGCCTTGGTCTTGGCCTGCGATTTGGAACCCATGATGCCACCACCACACTTCTTGTATTCCTCATACTTATCATTGAAGTTGGCCTTGATTGCCTCTAAGACCTTGTTGAACTCCATTTTATCTTCATTCTTGTCTGTTGTCAGGCACAAAACTGAGGCAGCCTTCTGATGAGCAATCGCTCCCAAGTGTGTTTTTCCCTTCACAATGCAGTAGGGGATTTCCATCTTCCTGCATAACGCAGGGAGCCAGACAAACCAACTCAATGGGATCCACATCATGAGCAATAACCACAAGTTAGGCCTTGTTCTGCTCAATGAGGTAGGTGACATGGTTGAGACCATATTTAAAACCAATAGGCTTATTGGCTTCAACAGTTTTTCTTTCATTCTCTGCCTGAGCCCTTTTCAAAAGATGTTCCTTCTCTGCTTTGTCTTCAGGCCTGTACTTCAGAAGCATCATGAACAAGCTTGTAGCGAGGTTCTTGTCAATGGTCTTGGTGAACTGGTTCAGAGCAAGTGGAACCTTCAACCTCTGCTTAAGGATCCTCTTCTTCCCCTGAATCTGAACTGCCTTGGGTCATTTAACAGGTCATACTGATTTATGTTCTTTTCTCTATTTTTTTTAATTAGTGTGCTAAAGTTTATTCATCCTAATGTGATGTACTTGTGTGTGGAGATTCGAGGCTACTTATGTTATTATTGTTGCATAGCACAAATGCAATCCCTATAGTTTACTTGTTTCCTGTTTTCTGTTTTCAGTAGCTATGATTAGGCTGCTTAAAGTATAGGAGAAGCAGAAAGAACTGATTGAAGGCAATGAAGGGTCACCTCTTAAGTGGCAAAGCTCCAGAGAATTGTGCCTTCATAAAGGTTTTTGTTCTCTCAAAGCCTTTGATTTTTTATATTCTTGATTTGACTTTTTCGTATTTCTCCTGGATTTTTGCATGCCAATGATTCTGTTAAATACCTTAAATTTTCGTATGCCTTTGTTAGACATATAAATCTTGAAATCATTCTTAGTTCCTATACACAATATTGTGAAACTTCTTTTATAAAAATTATTTTGAGTTGATCAATGTTGGTTATAACTTCTAGTTCACAGTTCTGAAAATCTGGCAGAAGATGGTGATATCGGGAAGTGCAGTGTGTATTGTTAACAAGAATGTGGTGATATCAAAACTGCGAAGATGATGTATATTTTGTAAAGTTTGGATTAGGTGTAGTGCTCTGTATAGACCACCATTAGTATTGTTGTATTTGCTCTTAAGGTATTAAATTTTTTTTGGTTGACAACTTAATGTAATAGGAATTATTGAACAATGCAACTTTTCAATCTTTAATATTAATATGATAACTGAAGTGTCTACATATTCCTAACCAAGCAAAACCCTCTGAATAAAGTAGCATGAATTCCAAAAGTAGAATTTAATATATGGTTTTAAAAGAAATGGTAATTATTGCTAAAAGAAAATGGTAATTTTTTTTCAATATTGGAGTAACGGATGCAATTTGTGTCTGAAAGAAGCAATCATGTGGAACACTAGTATAATATTAATGGGGCCCGCATATATGTCAGAAGTGAGTATGAAGTCACCAACACAATTAATTGTGACAATTAGCCACCAATACAATTAATTGTGACAAATAGCCACGCCCCTAGAGGGCACTGACCCAGAAATAGCGTCTGCACCGTGGCTTTTGGTGTTGGACACGAATATAGGTGGCCTTTGGCCTTATTTTGTCACCAATGTTGGAGGTGGCTTTAGCTCAAAATTGTAGTAGTGGAGGCGATTTTAACAAATAAAAAACCAGCAATCAAGGACGACGCTTGCGGTCGCGTGCGTCACATGGGTGGTTATGACTTGGGGTTTGCTTGCCGTGGAGCTCCAAGTGTTTTGACAAGGGCGGTGTCACTCGCCGGTTGCCAGAGACCATGGTTTCCGGCGATGATAGAGGGAGAGTTTAGAGAGAGAGAGAGAGAGAGAGGTGTGCGGCGTCAGGAAAAAATTGGGAGAGAGAGAGTCGTGGGGCTACTGTTCAAGGAGAGGGATAAAAATGAAGATAAGGTACGTACGTGCCTTAGACTTAATTAAAAGTGTAAAACAAATGGGTGCTGCACTGCTGCTACGCATCCATTCATTGCATTGATTGATCGGAGCATCTTCCGTTCACCTAAATTGACTTCAACCTTGCTACAAAATGCTATGAAATACCACGAAATGCCCACGAATTACCACGAAATGCCACAAAATATCACGAATTACAACGAAATGTCACGATTTACCACGAAATGCCATGAATTACCAACCAAGGTTGACTTCAACCTAGGTGAATTCAAGAATTTTCGATGATCGATTAATTAAACAAGTGTTTCCCCCCATTTTATTATTATTATTATATTTATTTTTAAATTTTCTATATATTAATAATAATAAAAATTTACATAGTCAACATTGTAATTAAAAGTTTGACTATATATACTACAAGTGGGATATATATAATTAATTGGAAATTGTTGTGAGTCGCCTATTAACTCAAGTAGAAAAGAGAGAAAAACAAGAGAGCGAAGTGTAGAATGAGTCGATTGATATTGATCAATTGGTGTGTGAAATGGTAATGCCTGAACCTCTTTATATAGTGGAGAGGTTGAGGTGTATTCATGGTACATCATAATGAGGAGAAACCCTTTAGTTTCCCCACTATCACCACTAACCCCACTAACCCCTCTAACTATACCATTTATGCTCACTCATAAGTAGTGTAACCCTTATAGAGTAAATACAAAGAAATACCAAAGGTCTTGCACAATGTATGTAGTCCACATCTTGTATCATGTTCGTACAGACCTTAGTTTAATGGATAACCACCCCACAATGTGTCCTACAACACTCCCCCTTGGATGTCCAAAAACTGACTTTGCTGCATCTGAACTCCTTCATCCTTGAGCCTTGTATAGTTGGGTAGAGTCGACAATAAACATTCATTCGCAGATGCCAATACACAAAACCTTAAGTCCGAGAAAACCCAGTATGGGACAAAAACCGGAGTTTAGGAGAAAATTGTGTTGTCGAATGATGTAGACCGAAGCACTATGGGATGTAAGTGCGTGGAGGAACTAACCACAAGAGATGTGCCTCATTAAAACCTTGCCAGAGTAAACCCAGTGGGAAAAACCTCTGGTCAAAGGAAAAAGAGTACACGGTGGTTAGAAGTATACGACTGGATACTCCCCCTGATTTCGGTAATCCTTAGTGAAGGTATGATCAATGTCAATGATTTGACAAAAAACTAGACGGTGGCTGGGATGGTGTCTCATTAAAAACCTTGCCAAGGTAAACCCAGTGGGACAAACCCTTGGTCTAAGGACAAAAAGAGTACACTAGCCAAGCGTCGATCAAATACGAGCATTCTTCAGGATGCTCCCCCTCACATGCACACGACTGGGTGCAAGGTTTTCGACTTAGGCATAAATCGTTACTCTAAGGTAGCTCGGATAGCTTCCTGAGACCGATTACCTTAACGTGTTTCTGAAATGAATACTTTGGTAGTGACTTGGTGAATAAGTCAGCGTGGTTGCTCTCTGAACCAATGTGCTTTACTTCGACCTTCTGGTGCTCTTATTGTTGATGCATAAAGAAGAGCTTCGGCGAGATGTGCTTAGTAGCGTCTCCCTTGATGTAACCATGCTTGGCTTGATCAATCACAACAGTGTTGTCCTCATAGATGACAACTGGTTCATCAGGATTATGAGATAGCTCATAAGTACTTCGTATATGGCCAATAAATGCTCGAAGCCATACACACTCTCTAGTTTGTCGAAGTAGCAACTAAGGTCTGTTTTCGAGACTTCCAAGATATTTTCGTGTTCCCAATGGTAAAGACATAACTGGATTGAGAACGTCCCTTATGCGGGTCTGATAAGTAACCAGCATCGGCATAACCGACAAGGGTTGCGTTATTTCGAGTGCCAAGGGGGGTAGATCCACTCGATGACGCATAGGGATAGAACAAGCCCATATCCGTAGTACCTTTAATGTAGCGGAAAATGTCTTTGATGCCATTCCAGTGGCGGTGTGTTGGCGCGGTGCTGTGTCGAGCTAAACAATTCACAGAAAACGAGATGTTTGATCTAGTACATTAGGCCAAGTATAATAATGCGCCTATTGCACCCAGATATGAACACTTAGGGCTCAATATCTCTTCATCGTCTTCCTTAGGACGGAATGGATCCTTGTTAATGTCTAGAGTTCGAACGATCATGGGAGTAGGTGATGACTTAACATCATGATGACTAAAACGTCGCAACACCTTCTAGGTGTAGTTCGACTGATGTACTAGGATTTCATCTTTACGGTGCTCGATCTGCAGGCCGAGACAATACCGTGTCTTCCCAAGATCCTTCATCTCGAAGTCCTTCTTTCCAATATCCTGAAATGGATTTCTTAATAAACACGCAGGGGCATAGTTCGTTGTTCACGTATCCCATGCCGATTAAGTATTCACTTAGACGGTTATACCACATCCGTCTGGATTGTTTTAATCCATATAGTGAATGTCTCAGTTTAATTGAGAACGTGTTCCGTGGTCGAGAACTACTTGATTTAGGCAACTTAAGTCCGTCAGGGACTTTCATATGTATCTCTGTGTCTAGATCCCCATAGAGATAAGTTATGACCACATCCATAAGATGCATATTCAGTTTTTCGGAAACTACTAAACTGATTAAGTAGCGGAACGTTATAACGTCCATTACGAGAGAATAAGTCTCCTCATAGTCAATTCCAGGGCGTTGAGAGAAGCCTTGAGCCACTAGGCGAGAACAATCTCATTATTCTCATCATGCTTCCTTAGGAATACCTATTTATGACCAATTGGTTTAACATTGGGCGGTGTTGGAGCGACTGGTCCGAACACACTTCGTTTCGCCAAAGAATCCAATTAAACCTGGATTGCTTGTTTCCTTTTTAGCCAGTCGTCTCTACGTTGAAAATCATCAACGGAGCAAGGTTCGATGTCATCGCTAGTTTTGATTTCGGTAGCTACCACGAATACAATTATATCATCGATGATAATCTCATTTCGATTCCATATCTCACATAAGCATGCATTATCGAGATTTCTCTATTCTCGGAAGTAGGTTCAGATGTTGGAGCGTCCCCCAACGTCGTCTCTTCTAGGACGGACCTATAATCCGAATTATCTCGTGAGATAGATCGATTGAGATTGCGATGGTAAGAGGATTTGTTTGTGCCAAATTTACCCTCTTCTGGGGATAAGAATCCTTCGAACCTAAGTAGTCCACCTCACTTCTGGGCAGAGACATATGACTGGTTTAGCCGTCAGGCCGTACGTCGTCCATCTGGGACAACACGTCATACTGGGACGTTACATCCTTCAGGGATGACTTTGCGTCCTACTGGGATGTCTATCCTTGCAGGCAAGTTTGCAGCAAGTATATATGATCTCGTCACTTTAGCTAGATCAGAGAGAGCGTCTGGCATTTTATAGGCTACACTCTGTAGATCTAGAATTCTTCGCACTTCACTTATCACATTTGTGCGGTTCGGGGATCGAGATGAGACATAGTGGGTACATGCCACGTTAATTCACATCGTTCCTTTTCAACGTTAACGTGCAAATCTCCCCCTAACGACGGGAAGACAGTCTCATCAAAGTGACAATCCGCAAATGCGGTAAAGAGATCGCCTGTCAAGGGCTCTAAAAAGCGTGTAATGGATGAGGATTCATAATCGACATATATGCTCATCTTTTGTTGAGGACCCATTTGTACGTTGTGACGGCACAATTGGCACGTAAACTGCACAACCAAATACGTGTAAGTACGAAACTTCAGGTTCGTACCCAGTCACCAGCTATAACACGGAATATGGTTAGGTAGCAATGGGCCTCAAGCGGACCAACATGGCTGCATGCAAGATTGCATAGCCCCACGTAGAAATTGGAAGCTTGGTGCGCATTACCAAGGTTCATGCTATCATTTAATGAAAGCTTCTACGAGAATATTCTGGGTGTGAACATGGGAAACCAGATGTTCAACGTCAATCCTAAGGGACATGCAATAATCATCGAAAAACTTCGATGTAAACTCTTTTGCATTATCAAGTCTTCTGGACTTTATAGGATAATCCGAGTGGTGAGCCATCCGGGCTAGGAGTTTAGCAAAAAGCAGCATTTGTTGTGGACAATAAGTAAACTTGTGACCATTTTGTCGATGCATCAACCAGAACAATGAAATATTTAAATGGTTCGCAAACTGGTTGGATAGGTCCACAAATATCACCTTGAATTCTCACAAGGGAATTACAAAACTAGTTTGGTGGGCTTTACACGAATTGATTTGAGATTTGTCTTTCAAATATAGCAAGATTGGCATGGGCTTTTCGGATTAATCACGAAGTTTTTTCCTCCAATAGGATGTCCGTTCGATGCATTCATAGTTCTAAGCATCGTATTACGACCCGGATGTCCCAGACGGTCATGCCACAGTATATAAGTGTTCTTATCAATTCGGCGTCAGGCGAAATGATAAAGTTATTTCCAATCAAGTGTATTGTGGTAACATAAAGACCACTTGAAAAAACATCTCAATTTCTCCAAGATACGCTTTTGATCGTATTTATTGGAGGTTATGTGTAAAGGAAATCTACACCATTTTCATGAGCGGTTTCAACATGATATTCGTTTGCTCGAATGTCCTTAAAACTCAGTAAGGTTCGACAGGACCTATAAGAGTATAAGGCCTCAGATATGGTCATAGGAGTACCATTGAACAACGCAAATTAGGCTTTGCCAAAGCCTTCGATTGGGGTCGACGGGCCCGTAATCGTTGTCACTGAGGTTACTTTAGGCTTGAAGTTGATGAAATACTTTTGATCTCATAAGATAGTGTGGGTGGTACCACTATCAGCCAGACAATCAACTTCCCCACTAGTCATGCCTAATAGTAGAATAATTTAAAGCCGGTCACAATGTCAAAGGAATTTGCTCAAAAAATGCTTTAAATTATTTCGAGAAACATTGAAATATTATTCATAACCAAATCCATAATCCAAAAGAAAAGCGTAAACATATATCTGGATGGGCTACGCCTAGACCTAATTATTATCATGAAAATTGAAAAACACACTAATCCAAATTCATTTCAGCGACAAAGTCGGCTACCTCAAGAGTTCCCTCCGGAGTTATTTCGACCATATTAGTTTCAGGCTTCTTTCCACGATGATAGCTTTGAGCTTGTTGTGCCGAAGCACGGCAAGTTCGTTGCCAATGATCCGTACCACCACAACGATAGCAAAGATTGGGCTCGTGAGCATTGTCTCTTGCTTGGGGACGACCGGCCCTGTTGTTGTTCCTTTCTCGAGGCTGTCTCGGTTGCCTTGGGACCAAAGGTCCTCGGTTTGGACGAGAGTCCAAACCTCGCCTGGCCGGGCGAGCACGAGGCTCGCGGTGGTTCAGAGGTTGATGCGACGACTGGCCCACATCTCGGTTCTCACGTCGTGGACGAGGTCCACGAGCAGTATTAGCCTCTGGAAATGGAATTGTCTTTGCACCAGTGGGACGAGAGTTGTTATTCCTCATCAAGATGAGACTATTTGGTGATGAGCTCGGAAAATTTGGTGAACTTGGATTGACGGTACTGCTTCTAGAGTAGGTTATCCGAGCTAGGAAAGGTGGTGTATGTCTTCTCCAATAGGTCATTGTCAGTTAACTGATCACCACAGTACTGGAGAAGAGCACGGATCCTGTAGATTTCCGCGTTATATTCAGTAACGGATTTGAAGTCTTGGAAGCGCAGGTTAAGCCAATCATGGCGAGCTTCTGGCTGCCAGATAGTTTTCTGATGATCAAAACGATCTTTGAGGGAGTCCCATAGTTCCTTTGGGGAGGTGATGGCCACGAACTCAGATTTCATGGAATCCGACATGTGGCGGCGGAACAAGATCATCGCCTTAGCATTCATATCTCGCGTAACAGGAATCTCGCGATTGTCCTCCTCATAAATGACGTCCGGCAAGCCTTGAGCGTCCAAGTGGTTCTGGATGTCCTGGGACCAATCCAGATAGTTCTTGCCAACGACGTCCAAGAGCGGGAAGTCAAGTTTGATCGACATAGTTTCTACAACGGGAGAAACTGGATTAGTGTATCATATAAGTCGACCGGTTTATATGTTCATGATAATGTTTACGGATTAGATATGTGAACATAAGTTCAACTTCGAAAATCTTCTGGTTCGAAGCATGTAATCATGGTTTTGTGAGAAATAAATTCTCATGGATTTATATCGAAATCAACAGGTCGATATAGATGAAATCTTCTGGTCATCATTTGGCAAACATACATATAATTTCTACCACATAATTGCGAGAAAATAAACAATTCTAGAATGAAAAGTTATTTACTCAACCCTTTCGGTAGCTCCAATTGAATATGACCAGGTAAGATAGGGTGAGGTTTTTGGTGGAGCGAGGCTCTCTTAAATACCGAACCGCCGAACCTTGCCTAGACATCGCATCCAACTGGGTGAGCCTAGTCGTGGAAGATTCATAACCTTTCGTGACTTAATGTGGAGATATATGTGTCGTGTGTACCATTTTACATGCTTTTATTTTTGATTTAGTGATCAAGTAATCAAACAAAAATAATAAAGCATATGCAATCCAAATTATAATTTCTCTTGACCTAAGATTAATTAGGGTTCATGCTCAATGGTAGTTCACTATTTTCCAAAGGATTGAAAAATAAAAAAAACATAACTTACTTGAGAAATGCACCTAAAAAAAATTTAGGGTTCCACGAGTCAAGAAAAAAAATCACCAACGAATTTGGGTTGCTTCCTTCGAACTTTGTGAAGGTGTCCGTCGTTCGTCGTTCGACGTTCGACGTTTGTCGTTCTTCTTCCTTGTTCTTCAATCTTGGAGCGTGCTGATAACGTGTTGTGAGTCGCCTATTAACTCAAGTAGAAAAGAGAGAAAAACAAGAGAGCGAAGTGTAGAATGAGTCGATTGATATTGATCAATTGGTGTGTGAAATGGTGATGCCTCAACCTCTTTATATAGTGGAGAGGTTGAGGTGTATTCATGGTACATCAGAATGAGGAGAAACCCTTTAGTTTCCCCACTATCACCACTAACCCCACTAACCCCACTAACTATACCATTTATGCTCACTCATAAGTAGTGTAACCCTTATGGAGTAAATACAAAGAAATACCAAAGGTCTTGCACAATGTATGTAGTCCACATCTTGTATCATGTTCATACAGACCTTAGTTTAATGGATAGCCATCCCACAATGTGTCCTACAACAGAAATAATTTTTTTTTTGGGAAATTGGCTATTACATTTGATGATATATTAACTAAATTCTTGTTACTACCATGTACTTTAGGGGTCTAATCAGTTCAGTCCCTGCACTCTTAATTCTCATCAAATAGATCCATTTATGACACATAAACATGAGGCGTGTCGACTCATAATAGGTGACACGTATTCTAAATGGACATATTTGATGAGAATTAAGAGTGCAAAGACTGAACTGATTAGACCCCTAAAGTACAGGGTAGTAAAAAGAATTTAATCTATCATATTTCTTATTTATATAATTATATACTGTAAAAATAAAAATAAAAAACTCCGCCTAACACTTAGCGATTTTTCGAACCTTGCTATTATTTTATTGTCAATTTTTTATTCTATTATTGGTACTAAAAATGCTTACAGCATATGCAATGTGAGGTCGAGTATGTGAGAAATAAATGAGTTTGTCTACTAAACTATGATATCTCTCCTAGTTAGTAGGCACTTGGTCTGGATATTATGCTAATTTGTGATTCTTCTCCATCGGTATATCTGCTTGTTTACATGCAAGTAAACAGGTCTCCATGAGTAAATTGACTACTTCCTCTGACATAGGGAAATGCCTTCTTGTGATCGAGCCACCTCTATGCCCAAAAAGTGTTTCAATCCTCCAAGATCTTTCATCTCAAAAATAGTTGAGAGATGTGCTTTTAGCTTCTTTACCTCTTCTTTGCCTGTCACAATGAGTGCAGTAAGTTTATCTTTCCTTCACTTCAGAAACAATGTATGGTCAGAGTTGCTTTGTTTGTAACCAAACTGACGAACTATTTCATAAGATGGCTAAATCTTCCAAACCACGCCCTAGGGGACTGTTTAAATCCAACAAGCGCCTTTTATAGTTTGCACACCATTCTTGCTTGTGAAGGCAAAGAATAGCCGGGAGATAGATCCATATAGACTTCTTCCGTCAAGTCTTCATGCAAGAAAGCATTTTTTACATCAAATTGCTTCGATGACTATTCTAGGTTAGCTGCTATAGACAGTACTCGAATGGCATTCATCTTGGCCATAAGTGCAAAAGTTTCTTAATAATCAATGTCATATGTCTGAATATACCCTTTTGCAACCAATCTGGCTTTGTATCTATCTAGTGCACCATCAGCCGCAATTCAGCTTATAGATCCATTTGCACCCTACCATTCTCTTTCATGCTAGTTTAGCACTAGTTCCCATGTGTGATGCTTTTACAAGGCTTCCATCTCATCCTCCATAGCTTTTGTCCACTTGGGTCCGCTAAAGCTTCTTGCACTTTATTTGGAATGACAATAGCAGATAAATGAAATACAAAAGACGCATATGACTTGGAGAATCTATGGGATGACATGTAATTGTTGATGGGATATTTGGCCTTGGCTTTAGGATTTGGTTCATATTGAACCTTTGGTTGACCTCGATTTTTCCGGAACGACAATTTTTGGACTTCTGTGAAGTTACTTGGTTTTGTTTCAAGATTTGGTTCAACATTTATATTATCATGGATGCCAAACACACGGTTAGTAATTACCTCTGGATCACTAATTGTGTTCCTATTGCCTCTGATGTTGGAAACTGGTTGTCCCCTTCAGTAATTCCAGTATCTCTGTTTGTTCCCCTGCTATTGTCTATAGTTTTGAATGGACACAAAACTCCCAAAGAGAATGCTCTTCCTCAACATTACTCTGCCCCTGAGGACGAGTCTTCGGGCAAAATAGAGATCATGTTCAAAGAATATAACATCCATGGTAACATAGGTATATATGTTTAGTGGTGAGATTAAGACATCGATATCCCTTTTGAGTGGTAGCATAACCAATAAAGATACACTTCTCATCACAAACATCCAACTTAGACCTCTGGTTTTTAGGAATTTGGACATAGGCCACACAACGATTTGGGTCAAGGGCATGGGTAGGTGGTAAGGGTAAATAACTGGCAAGCGCTTGGATTGGTGTTTTTGGTGGTGTACAATGTTCAGTGGTGGCGGAGTGAAGAGCCTGTGTGGGAAGTCGATTCATGAGGTAGGCAATGGTGAGAATGGCATCACCCCAAAAATGTTGGGGCATATGAGCTTCAATCATCATGGAGCGAACAACTTCAAGAATGTAGCAGTTCTTTCATTCTGCCATACCATTCTGCTGTGGAGTTTGAGGACAAGTAGTCAGATGATGCCATGAGTAGCTAGATATTGGTTAAAGACATGATTAACATATTCTCCACCATTATCGGACCGAAGAACTTTAATTGACATATTCTCCACCATAGCATGGAAAGTTTTAAATACAGGAAAAACATCACTCTTATTTCGCATAAAGTAAATCCAACTCATGCGAGTGCAGTGATCAACAAATAAAACAAAGTATTTCACTCCATCTCTTATGCCATAACCAGATTTGTTCTTCGTTAGTAGAAGAGATGTGAAACCTAAAAATATTTTGGTTGATCCCCTCACCCACCAGGTTAAGATTTGTGACTTTGGATGTGCCAAAGTATTGGTCAGGGGTAAGTAAACAGTTGCTATATATGTAGGTACTCCTCGCTACAAGGCTCTCGAGCTCATCTTTGGTACAACGGAATATACAACATGCATCGATATCTGGTTAGCAAGATGTGTCCTTGTTGAGCTCCTTCTACGCTAGACCTTGTTTCCTGTAGGAAAGGATCGACTTTTAGAGATTATCAAGGTTGTTGGTACTCCAACTAGAGAAGAAACTTGATGCATGAATCCGTACGATATAGATTTTATTAGGTTCCCTACTCGGATCATCAAAGCTCATCCTCAGCACACATACTTGGTGGAGATATAGAGAGTGTCAGGAGACTCATGTGGGCGATTACCGAGGACAATAGAAACGCCAGGCTGAACATGCATCATCTCCTCACCATTCTGCTCATCCAGATCTGGTTGGTGAACACCATCTCTCTCGACTGTGGTAGTGAATTCTCTAATCCCTTCCACCATTTTGCTTACTGATTCAGGTTTCTTCCTTCAATAGAAAAAAAAAGGACAGGGACAACAAATGATCAATCAAAATTCTCCAATACATTCTAACGCATGCATGTGTGTGTGTGTGTGATTTGTATGTGATTTGCATAAAAATTAGGAATATAAAAAGTTTATTTAATTATATGAGAATTCTTGCAAATCTATATTTTATTTGAACAAACTCATACAATTTTATCTTTTTAAATCTATAGAATTTTAAATTCTTGATAAATCTGATGATTTTAATTTCATAGAATTTGAAAATCTATGGATTCTTTTTCAATTCATCACTTAAAAAAAATTCGCATAAATCTAAATATAATACAGTAATTCAACCACCCCCCCCCCCCCTAAAATAGTAAAATTTAGCTGGCAAAATCTATTGGTCAACGTTATCTTATTTTTTGTTGAAGGAAACCTACTTTGTGTATGTCTTGTCAACCTAGGATTAGATTAGTTAGTATAGCATATGGATTACATATTGAATAGAACTGCTATTGGGATAAAGATTGTACCCTTGTGTTTCTCTATATATAGAAGCACCTATTCATCAATAAAGATACGATCTATTCCTGTGTTATTTACTTTGTATTTACTTTCAGTATTGTGGTTGTTTGCATATTTACTTAAACACGTTATCAGCATGAGCCCTAACCCTGAGTCAAAAGCCAAAACTCTTGAGCATAGCATCCTGCTAGCGCCAAAACATAGATCCCCAAAACCCTAGGTTTCAGCCGTGAACAGTGCCGCCAGTGAACAGTAACCGTGAACAGTGCCAGCACATAACAGTCAACTTCGAAAGCGATTTTCTCCCTTCTTAACAGTTGGATTAAGAAGAAAATTTGGCGATTGATCCCTCTGCGTGTCTACAACTCCCAGTTAAAATTTCATCTAGTTCCGACCGTTGGATCTCCAGATATATAACTTCGAAGAAGAGGTACTCAAGATAATCCGAGAAAAGAATCCAAGTAAGCTTTTATAAAAGTTGCTGCTTTCCGAATTTCAATTCGACCTTTCTTTTTCTCAAGGGACTTGCAACATCCCTCCTCTACCTCTCACCTTTCTATAACGTGAGATTCTTGATCTATACTTTACACGAGACTCACCGAACTATGAGAAGCATTAGGGGAGTGATCGAGCTTCATATCGCTTGCGGTATGTGTAAGTCATGAGCACCTCTAATGTCATCATGCTATTGGCAATGTTCTCAAGAGCCGAACTGTGGGGGTTCAAGCTAATACTCCGGATGAGGAATCCGTAGAGAGAAGAGACTATGAACGAGGAGTTCATTGACAAATTAACCTCTGGATGAGGAATCCGTAGAGAAGAAATGACCTATGGTTCATGACTTAAACCCAACTACGCTCACCTGCTTGGGTATGATGTCTAGATAAGGAGTTTGAGATAAGTGGTATTAAGAGAGCTTGCTCCACCGACATCTCTTATAACTTACCTGGTCATATCTGAGTAGAGCTACCGAAAAGGTTTAAGGTTATGACCATACGACACCAAAGTTTCACCTAAATCCAAAATCCTTGGAAGTGTTTCTTGGGAGCAAAGATTGCTCAGAAACCCTCTATTGTTTCGTGGGAGTATTAACTCCGAAACTTACCCTTTATTGTTTCGTGGGAGCATTGACTCCGAAACACACCATATTCGTGTTCTCCATATTTTGGATGTCGAACATGAATGAACTCGATTTTACTCCATTGGATTCTGCGGACATTAGATTCTAAGATGGGCTCATGATATCCTAATGTACCTATTCGCACAAGAGCTTATAGCTCGAATCCATGAGCGTTGTTTTGAAGAAACCGCTCTAGACCCTCAAACTGAGATGTACAATGCCAGGTTATTTTTCCTGATGAATAGTCATATGGATATGACACTCCAGTTTGAGTTCATGCAAGAGGTTAACGCTAAAAGCGCTTCATGAACGTTATGGCAACGTTCGTGACTCCATCTTCTCTGTGGAAAATCATCACAGATGAACAATTGATTGAGGAAACTCTCACCACCTTCCCCATCTCTTCCTTGAGGAAAGGCATGACAATGATGGCGCCCCTATGGGAGGAAGCCATGAGCAAAACCCTAAATCTAGGGACGAACCCGGACATTTTGGTCCGTAGAATCTATTTGCTCATGAAGGTAATCGCCATAAGATTAGGCGATCACGCGTGCATAGAGCCGCGAAAGAGTGAGAGAAGATCGTTGTCCCTATAAGAGGGATGCCGCTGGTCACCGCCGGTCAGCGTTGTTGCGCCACTAGATATGGCAGCACCGCTACCGGCCAAGACAATCTGCCACCGTCCTAGCTAGGGACCGTGAGTACCGAGCCTGTATGCCTCAATCAATGGAGAATCCTCTTCATGATGTCTATTAATGATATGGAGCGTCTAATCAATGAGCCATAGTTTGCAATACATATGAGGATGTAACTGTAAAGATCAAGACGTCGAGTTTAAGGGTTAAAGACTTTGGAAGCAATTTTGCTTAAGTCTTTATGTTTTTCCAAGTTGATGTAATATGGAAAGTTTGCCAAGACAAATGGATTTAGTTTTGATTTAAGATCAAGATGGAACTTTGAAGCCTTAGCTAATATCTTTAATAAAATCTGAGTTGTTTTCGTAGCCTCGATTTTAATGATGAGCTTATATACATCTGTGACTATGATGGCAGGACCATCGAATCTTGTGCAAGGAAGAGGATATGCCCAATTCCCCTTGCCTAATGGCACTCGCATTGATGTCACAAATGCTCTCTACGCTCCAAGAGGAAATAGAACTCTGTTGAGCTTTAAAGATATAAGAGCCAATGGTTTTCATGCTAAGATGCATGATGAGAATGGAAAAGAATCCCTTTGCATTACCTCTAATGATTGCGGTAGAAAGGGCATCTTAGAGAAGCTTATGTGTCTCTCTAGTGGATTAGATGCTACCACTATCTGAGCTATTGAATCAAACAATGTCATTCGGGATGACCTCTTGGATTCAGACACATATTGGCTTTGGCACGACAGACTGGAACATCCAGGTCGTGATATGATGATCCGTGTACTTAAAACCTCACACGGACATCCATTCTATCGAGCTAATCGAAGCAAGGATCAAAGATTGATCCAAGGAGAAGAAATTGGTGCTTCTTCCGTCCCGGCGACCGGTCGACATAGTCCCGGCGACCGGTCGACGACTTCCAGAAGCTATCCAAAATCGGACAGAAGCTCCGGCGACCGGTCGACCAATAGTCGGCGACCGGTTGCCAACTTCCAAAAGCTTTGGTGACCGGTCGACACATTGTCGGCGACCGGTCGACAATCTGCGATTTTCTTCTGTGAAAAACCCTGATTCAAATATTCATTAGGATGCCTCCTATGCTTCTGAAGCCTCCAAAACCAACTGCTCATTATGCAGAGCTTGTTCCTTATGGAACCTAGGACTGAGACCGTCCTATGCAAAAGATTCTAAAGTACTTCTCCCATTCTTACAGAGAATCCAAAGGGATATCTGCGGACCTATTCAACCAACAAGCGGTCCATTTAAGTGTTTTATGGTGTTGGTTGATACGCTGACATATTGGTCACATGTCATGCTATGGTCCCCTCGTGATGCTGCTTATGCTAAACTCCTAGCACAGATATATCGCCTGCGGGCTCACTACCCGAATCATCCCTTTAAATCTATCAGGCTTGATAATGCTGGTGAGTTTACATCGAAGACTTTCGATGACTACTGAATGAGATAGATGTTGGACATCTAGTCTCACATGTGCATACCCAGAATGGTCTCGTAGAGATTGCCATTTAAAGATTCTAAATGGTCACGAGGACGTTGGTAATGCGCACTAACCTTTCTCTCTCTACCTGGGGGGCACGCAGTATTGCATGCAGCTTTGCTTATTCGTCTGAGGATCACCGCCACCCAATCCTTTTCTATGCAACAGCTAGTGACTGGGTACGAGCCAAGCATCTCGTATTTCTGCATATTTGGGTGTGTTGTTTATGTGCCTACTACGCCGCCATAGCGTATTAATATGAGTCCTCAGAAACGAATGAGTCTTTATGTTGGATTTAAGTCTCCAACCATAATCCGCTATGTAGAACTCTTGACAGGCGATCTATTTTTCACTTCGGTGAGACAATCTTCCCGTCGTTAGGGGGAGATAAGAACGTGAACGTTCAGCAGGAACGATTGGAATTGTCGTGGTCTGTCCCCACTCTGTCTCATAACGATCCCCCTACTGTAGAAAGTGCGTAGAATTATAGATCTTCAGAAAGTCGCCGACTCTCTTCCGGGTGCTTTCTCAGATCTTAGTGACTAGATCATATATACCAGCTGCAAACATGCCTGCAAGGATGCAAGTACTTGAACAAGGACTTGGACTCAAAGTCGCTACTGCAGCTAACCCTATAGGAGGGACAGCTGGTGGCGCCACTACCAGTAATGGTGGTGATGTGGCTCAAGCCGTGGCTCCGCTGAGGAAGCGTGGGAGGCCACCAGGTTCGAGGGATTCGCGCCCTAGGAAACGGGCTGCGATGGCACCAAATAACCCTCTCATCATTGATACTCAAATCCGTCACATGAAAATGTTCCGGATTATGGTTATGTCTAAGAGACATCTTTGGGGGACGCCCCATCGCTAGAACTTATCCGTGGGAACATAGAGATCTCGATTAATTACTCTAGTGTACATGAGACGTGGGATAGAAACTCCATCATTGTTAATGATGTATTCACATATGCTTGTGCACGAGTGTTTTGATTGAGAATGATGATATTGAACCTCGCTCTGTTGGCAACCGTTGAGGAATGCCAACGTAGAGCTTATTGGCCTAAAAGGAAATATGCGATCCAGGTTGAGTTGGACTCACTAACAAAGAGAATGGTATTCGAGCCAGGTGTACCGATTCCTTCTAGAATAAAACCTGTTGGATATACATAGGTCTTTGTTAGAGTGCGTAGTGAGAGAACGAGATAGAAAGCTCGCCTTGTGGCGCAAGGCTTCTCACAAACGCCCTGGAATCGACTACGATGAGGCATATTCTCTCGTAAAGGACGTCATAACGTTTTGCTACCTTGTCAGTGGTAGTTTTCCGAAAAACTAAATATGCAGCTTATGGATGTGGTCATAACATATCTCTATGGGGATCTAGATATGGAGATTTATATGAAGGTCTCGGATGGACTTCATTTACCCAAGTCAAGTGGCTCTAGACCACAAGAGCACGTTTGCAATAAGATTGCAACGTTCACTATATGGATTGAAACAATCCGGACGGATGTGGTATACCCGTCTAAGTGACTACTTGATTGGAAGAGGGTATGTGAACAATAAATTATGCCCCTGCGTGAAAACAAGTTCCGGATTTGCAAGTGCCACTGAATACTTGAAATCTGTGTTTGAGATGAAAGATCTTGGGAAAAGATGCTCAAAGGATTTAATATGGATAAAGTCCATCTTGTTAAGCACTACCATGATTGGTCACAGCCTAGATCCAAGAAGGATCCGTTTCGCCAAGGGATGATGGTGAAGACGTTTTAGAGGCTGAGGTACCGTACCTAAGTGTAATAGCGCATTATTATACTTGGCACAGTGTACAAGACCTGATATCTCCTTTGTTGTTAACTTGTTAGCTAGATGTAGCTCTGCGCTCACGCAACGTCATTGGACTGGCATAAAGACTATCTTTCGTTACTTGAAGGGTACGATTGATACGGGCTTGTTCTTTCCCTACAGAGAATGTCGAAAATATGGCAAAATGGGTGAGGAACCCGTGCCTGCCGTCGACCGGCGACCGGTCGACACATTGTCGGCGACCGGTCGACTGACGGGCAGAAAACCTGCTGTCCCATATTTCCACAAATTCTTGTGATGTTTTGATGGGCTTTGCTGCTGCTGGGTATCTCTCTAACCCATATAAAGGTCGTTCCCAAACTGGTTGTGTCTTTACCGTGGGTAACACCACGATATCTTGGAGGTCTACTAAGCAGACCCTTGTCACTACTTCTTCGAACCATGTTGAGATTATTGTTCTTCATGAAGCAGTTCGTGAGTGTATATGGTTAAGGTCCATTGATACACATATAAGAAGTACATGTGGTTTGAGGTCAACCACTGATGAACCCATATGCATTTATGAGGATAATGTTGCTTGCATTGAGCAAATGAAGCAAGGTTTCATCAAAGGCGACAACACCAAGTATATATCGCCTAAGTTCTTCTATAATCAGCAACAACAGAAGCTCCTCAAGATCAAAGTGGATCAAGTCCGATCTGAGGATGATATGGCTGACTTATTTACTAAGTTACTGCTTAAATCCACATTTGAGAAGCATGTGAAAAACATTAGTTTGCTTAAGTTATCTGACCTCCCATGATTGTGGAAATCAGGGGGAGACGCAGACATCAGGGGGAGTCTGGCGTCCATGCTATACCAAATGTGAAGGGTGTGTTGTACTCTTTTTCCCTTCGACCAAGGTTATTTTTCTCTCACTGGGTTTTTGTTACTTGGCAAGATTTTTAATGAGACAACGCGAGGAGCACCACCTAGTGTTGACGCCACAAGGGGAAGTGTTGAAGGAAACCTACTTTGTGTGTGCCTTGTCAACCTAGGATTAGATTAGTTAGTATAGCATATGGATTACATATTGAATAGAAGTCCTATTGGGATAAAGATTGTACCATTGTGTTTCTCTATATATAAAGGCACCTATTCATCAATAAATATACGATCTATTCCTGTGCTATTTACTTTGTATTTACTTTCAGTATTGTGGTTGTTTGCATATTTACTTAAAGATTTTTCTAATTTTATGGAATTATGTTCAAGACAATTTTATGCATGTAATTATCTAGTAAACATTCCGTATGAAAAGAAAAAAAAAACAAATAAAAACTCAAACCCTTATACTTTTATAATTATTCGAAAGAAAGAAAATAAAATCGTTTGAATGTTAATTACTAATATCTTGTCAGATCATATTCCGATCGTCGGCCTCATGCCTTGAGCATTTTAGGGCCGGGCCTGGGCGTATAAAGTTTTTTTTTTCGTATTCAACACTACTATTGCTTCTGATGAAAAAAAAAATCATGTATAAGGATAGCTATATGGGTAATAATATGATCCTTGTTTAGATCTTATGCTTCCAGCAAAATATAGCAAACAAATCAAAATTTATCAAAAACAAAAGAAAGCAATATAGCAAAAATTCAGAATATATATTCCCATAATCTTTGCTTTTCAGCCATTATGATATGTACAAAATCCCAAAAGAAAGATTATGAATTGAATAAAAAGAGATTAGATTAGAGGAAGAAATTGAACTCACACCTTGGCGCTATGTATGAAATTACACTAGCGTGTTGTTCCCTTTGTAGCTTGATCTCCACTGGTAGAAGTAACGATAAGGTAGAAATGGAATTTTCTCTTAGCTAAACAAAAACAATGATCGGATAAAGGTGTGTAAAATGCATGTGACCAAGTTGCTTAAATACTGATCAAAGGATAATGATCGTTCTCTACGACAACAAGGTGCATTAACTCTTATTTTCGACCAAAAACAACTCTTATAAAAGAAACGGTGTATTAACATTTCACCAGAAAAAGTTTCTTTGGTTTGTTTATTTACTTCTGTCTGAGCAAGTTACTTTATCTACATAAGGAAAAAAAAAATGAAAAAAAAAAAATGAAAACAAAAAGAGAAAGAGAGACGAGCTAATTTCCCAACCTAAGACACATTATTTGGGACAAATTAACTCATATAGGCTCAAAACATTCATTATATATCTCGACTTTCATATTATATTAAAGTATGTTTAACAATGTTAATTATTTTTTAACCAAATTTTAGTTAAAATAGCTAAAAAACTATTTTAGCTAGTCAGGTTGAAAATATGTCTGCATCAATGTTTTTTGTTTTTATCAAAGTCAGAGTATTTCAAAGGATTCCTACACCAGACCCAAAGAATTTGAATTGACTGACTGATATAAGCTCATTTTAGTTTAAAAATATCGAAGTAGCTGGCTGGTGGCAGTTGGAAGACATTAAATTTTTATTGTTATGGGGTATGGTTTCATGCATACACAGATACAATAATATCTCATAAGACATACATATAATTATCATAAAAGAGCCAACAACGTTGTGTACCTAGGAAACGAAAATAAATGAAATTTGGGTATGTATGAGAATAAAACATAAAAAGTCCAGTGAATGAATTATTATATATACTTTTTTTTTTGCCAAGAATTATTATATATGCTTAAATATATTGAAAAGAACACATTTTTAAGCAAGTTGGAGTAAATAGAAAAGAAAAAAAAAAGGTTAATATATTTCAGTTTACTGCTGAAATGTTCGCTTCCACATTTGACTATTTAGGGACATATATTTCCAAATTTGCAAGAAAAAAAAAAGAAAGAGAGTTGAATATGGACCTAAAGAAAAGGAGAATAATGAGAGTCGAACACTGACCTTGAATTGAATTGAGAATTTTTCCTTATAATTTACTGCACGCGTCAATCATCCAAGAAGCTAGCTGGACTGAACATCAAAATATATCGACCGATAATTAAGAGGAACAAATTAACCACATGACTTTTTCCTTTGATGTCCGTTCAAATAACGAAACCATGATTATGAAATTGACGTACGTAGTCGTGACGTACTCATGAAGAGGCTAGCCGCGGCCCTCTCCGGTTGAGTGACCAATGCTCCATATAGTTTGGTTACTTTCATATGCAAATGCGTACATAACAACTAATTAAAGGAAAAACATAACAACATAACCATGTGGATATGAATGAGACCATACAAGGATTGAGGTATTATCAAATCATCTATAATTGACACCAAATGGATATAATTAACATTTTTGTATTATTATCCTGATAGATTCTTATCAAATTTTCAGATAGAATTTTATAGTGCCACATGTCGATTTGTTAGCAATTCTTCAGATTCTCGATTAGATTTTATATCTAAGTGAGATGAAGTTAAGAAAGTGAGAAATTATGATGAGGTGGTGTGGATATTTATAGGAATGACTTAGGTTTTTTTTTTTTTTTAAATAGAGTAGTTGTTATAAACAAATAATTAAAAAATTGATTTTAGAAAAAGAAAAAAAAAACTGACGTAATCTAGCAGATGTTAGCTAGCTGTTGGAGGAGAGAAATTTTTCAGAGTGACCGTCACGCTACGTGACATATGTGACCACCTACTGTGATTGTACCACATCATTGCTTAGATAACTAATGGCCAATGATTAATACACAGGAGGGAAAAAAAGATTTCTCGTTGGGAGGAGGGGATATGAATGAGACCATACAAGGATTGAGCTGTTATCACATCATCTATAATTGACACCAATTGGATATCATTAACATTTTTGTCCTATTATCCTGGTCGAATCTTATCAAATTTTTGGATAGGATTTTATAGTGTCACATGTTATTTTGTTAGCAATTTTTCAGATTCTCAATTAGATTTTATGTCTGAGTGAGATTAGGTTGAGAAAGTGAGAAATTATGATGAGGTGGTGTGGGAATTTGTAGGAATGACTTAGGATTTTTTTTTTTAAATTAAAAAAAAATAGAGAAGCTGTTATAAACAAATAAAAAAAATTGGTTTTAGAAAAAAAAAAAAAAAAAACTGACGTCATCTAGCTGATGTTAGCTAGCTGTTGGAGGAGGGGATATGAATGAGACTATGCAAGGATTGAGATGTTATCACATCATCTATAACTGACACCAAATGTATATCATTAACATTTTTGTCCTATTATCCTGGTCCAATCTTATCAAATTTTTGGATAGAATTTTATAGTGCCAGTGTGCCACATATCGTTTTGTTAGCAATTTTTCAAATTCTCGATTAGATTTTATGTTTGAGTGAGATGAGGTTGAGAAAGTAATAAATTATGATGAGGTGGTGTGGGAATTTATAGGAATGACTTAGGTTTTTTTTTTTTTAATTAAAAAAAATAGAGAAGCGGTTAATAAACATAGAGTGGTGCTCACATGAGGGACAGTTTTTTAGGGACTGTGAAGGACATATGAATCTGACGGCTGATATTAAATGCACAATTTTAAGTTGTTATAATTCCAACCTTTACATTTAATCTTAGCCGTCAGATTCATTTGTCCCTCACAGTCCCTTAAAAACTGTCCCTCATGTGAGCACCACTCTATAAACATATAAAAAAAATTGGTTTTCGAAAAAAAAAAAAAAACCTAACATCATCTAGCTGATGTTAGCTAGCTGTTGGAGGAGGGTGACGTGTCGTCAAAGTGTGGTGGTGAAAGTATAGATTAATGACTGGGGGAATGTCGTACCCAAGGGATTGGAAGGCCCAAAATCCCTATAGGCGATACAATGCAACCAAGATGTATTAGCACTAGAAATGGTGTGACAAGGAATGGGCTATGTACTTAGAAGTGAGTATGTGCAACATGCAAGTGTAGTGTTCAAAGGGGTGTCACTCTTGAGTGACTAGTGACCAAAACAGTGACCTAAAGTAACCATACTAAACTAGGCAAACAAGTAAATGCACAAGTGATTGTGCTTGATAGTTTAAAGTTGTTGAGGTGACAAGCCCAACAAAAGTGTGGTTGTGATCAAATGGTGGAGACGATTGGGGTTTCGGGTTAACTCTAACCCACTCCGATGAATCTCAAACCTAATGAATATGCAATGTTGAATAATTAAAAAACCAAACTCCGTATCTTAGCCATGTTATGATTCCAAGACCGAGTCTCAATCATCCTCTCGTGCCAAATTGTGCTATTCACAACAACTTGAACTCCTACTCAATTAACCTAAGCCGTGCTAAGGTCCCCAAGTTAATCAAGTAAGGCAAAAGACTTTAAAACTAGGAATTCAAACAAGAAAAGCTTCATGCTCATACTCATCATGCTCAACTGTCCAAGATTGTTAGGGTGACTAATCTAAACAATCTCATACAATACAAGTTCAACACATGCTCAAGAATTAGTCTTATTCAATAACAAGCATCAAACATGAATAAATTGACAAAGAACATGTTCATCTTTCAATCAACAAACATAAACATTAAGGTTCATCAACACATCATCATGGGCTAGGGCACACAACCCTAGCCCCTAATCTAAAGAACTACTCACAACTCATTGTCAAATACATCAATAATCTCAAATATGAAAGCATCAATACAAAGTGTAAAGTAAAGAGGAGTTGAGAAATGCTCAAGGTGGTGATGGCCAGCAACCCCTTGGTGACTCCAAGTATGTAGCAAGCCTCCTTGTGCTCTTCTCTTCTTCTCCAAACTCGAACTTGTCTCCTTGCTTCCAAATCCTTGAACTCTCAATGGATTGCAGCTTGTGGTGATGAAAGTCCGTGGAATGGTGGTGAAAAGTGGATGAGTGTAGTGTATGGGATGTGTGGAAGATATTTCATGAAGGGATCGAAGTGATTTGGGTAGTGGAAGGTGGAGTAAACTGAAGAACAAAAATAGGGCAGAAGCCCCGGCGTCCGGTCGGAATTGTGGAGTCCGGACGGATTGGACGAGACCTGGGTTCTCTCAACGGCTTTGAGAGAGAAGAAGGGGTCTAAACTCTAGGGTACTCGACTCTTTTCTCTAAGGGAAGTGTTTAGACATATATATGAAGCTGATTCAAGGGTTTGGATTCAAGGGGAGTGATCCTAGGGTCCAAAAATAAGATGCTACACATGTTGAAGGAAGGCTAAAGGACAAAATGGAAGGCTAAGGGACAAAATTGTGTGTAAGACAATAAGGATAGGATTTGGGGACCATGGGATCAGATTTGGGGCCAAAGGCTAAGAGGCAAAATGGTAGCTTGAGCATTAAATGTCTTGTCTCTACTTTGAATTTGATTTTCCCCCCAAAGTATCTCAACAATCAAAGTGGGCTCTCCTTGTGGGCTTGGGCAGCTCATGGATGGATTTGAAGTGTGATGCCTTCGGGTTTGACCTCGGAGTTGACCATATGTGGGCCCGGTTGACTTCGGTTGACTTTCGTCTTTTTCTCGGGAATGCTCTTTTTGGTCCCGAAAATGCATCTTTTGTGCCGAATTACCTCAACTCAGTTGAATGACCTAAAAACATTAAAACACAAGTTAAATGCGACAAACGGTTTTTGGAGTAGCTTAATTCCCGTGATTAGGAAGACAATTTGCGCTACAATTAAGTGCAAATCACACCCCCACACTTGAATCTTGTTTGTCCTCAAGCAAACATGAAACAATACATAAATGGAAACACAATACAATACAAGAAAAGGAAAAACATAATTCAAAAAGTTTTTCCAACCATAGTCGTCAACGAGCTCGCAATGTTATTAACAAGAGTCAAAAGATCACATGCCAAGGCTTCATAAATTTGCTAAGTGTTTAACAAGCGCAATTCATTCATGCTCGGGTGAAGTGTGTGGAAACCAAGTGTACAATTAATCTCATGCAATCAAATAGGCACAACTAAACAACATTAACCACTAAACTCACAAAGATCACTAGATATTTCCGCTCAAGTGTTTTAGGGCCAAAGTGTTTATTCTCAAAACAAATGCACAAGTAATGTTCCCATAGGCTTGCTCATCAACCAACTCTCCACAAATCGAACCACAAATCGTTAAATCATAAGGACTTTATCAATGGTGTAATGGGGCCAAAAGGTGAATGGTTAAATGAAATGAAAGGATGGAAATAACAAATGTTCCACATGTTTGCAAGACAAGTCAACGACTTTGAAACTCATACCTATGCTACAACCGAAACAACTTTCTTATTCTCCTCAAACCTTTTATTGAATTCAAAAGTAATACAAGAAACAACTTCTATTTTTGGATTTTTCTTCTTTCTCCTTTTCTAAGCATTTATTTATATATATATTTTTTTCTTGAGGAACTTCAATTCCTTCTTTTTGTTTTTGATTTTCTTTCTTTCTTTCTTTGACACAACTACAACAAAAAAAAAATTTGCACCCCCACACTTGCCTTTTAGTATACGACCAATGAATTCCCAAGCACAAAGGACATAAAAAGTCACTATCATCGTCTTGCAAACACATTGAAACAAGGGTGAGATGTTGTTTGAGTGGTGAAATAGGTGAAGGTGATGTGGGAGAACAAAGAAAAGCTAATGATGTACATGGTTCAAGTGGGCTATTCCTAGAGTTCATGTTCACATGGATTGTGGTCAATTTGGTCATGGTGCTCAACTAATGCCTTAGTCATCTCTAACTCATCGTGGATCAACAAAACGCCTCAAGAGGTCTTTGAGCAAGTTCTAGGTTCACGACTTATGCAATGTACACTCATGAATAACAAGTAAATGTATGAAAGATGATGCATACATGTGAATATTCAATGGGCTCAAATCCTCACAATTTCTGGGTATGCATGGCAATACATGTTCAAATGTGTTTCTCGGATTGCAATCAACTAATTAACAAAGGTGATGTGTACATGGAATATCGAGCAATCACAAATTATGCATATTAAACCCAAAACAAATCACACAAAGCCTTAGCAATGATTACATTCTCTAGATCATAACAAAGTAAGCTCAATTCATCATTGGAGTTGGAAAAAGTTGACACAACAATTCGAAACTTTTGACGGGTTTGAACCCAAACCTCACCCCCACACTTAAACTTAACATTGTCCCCAATGTGATAAGTGAATTTAACAATTTACGTTGGGTGAGGGACACGACAAACAACAACACAAACACACAAACAAAACGATGAAACAAAAGTGAGTGAAGTGATAGTAAACTCCCTTATGGCGATTTTCACAATGATATTCAGTAGGCACCAACAATCATCAACCTCAAGGAATAAGCCTTGACTTCCATACGTATGCTCCAAGTGTATTTGCAAGTGCTCATTCGAAAACAGGGGAATACAGCAGCACATAACGACCTTCTCCCAATGTTTTGGGCATAACTCTAGGAATATAAGTCACAACTAAATAATTCCAGTGGAATTGAAAAGTAGCTCCAATGGCTTCATGATGGCCTCTGGAATCATGGAAAAGGTATTCCTGAAGGTAAACTTCTTGCTTTTCAAAGCGAGCTTCCAGAAAGTCAAAACAGCACTGAGTAGTTCCCACTCCAAACAATCTTTCGGCAGATCGGCTGGTTAAAATGAGGTGAAATTTAATCTGGGTATAGTAGACTCATAGATGCATATTCTTAAACAAGTTTCAGCCAATTCCAACGGTGGGATATGGAAATAAAGGCATCAAAAGTCGACTGTACTGCCCAGGAAGCTCTGTTTTTGCAGCAAACAACACTTCTTGGGTTCTTTTCTCCGGAACTCCGATCATAACTCCTTCAAAACTTCCCAAACTTCTTTTATTGAAAGAAAACAGAACTCAAAATGATATGGGGTTGCCTCCCCACAAGCGCTTTTCTTTATAGACTTCAAGCCGGTCTTGTTTCTTCTCATGCTTGAATCAAGGTGGTAAAAAGCACACCTTCTTGCCATTCACCGATGAGCTGCTCTCACCATGGTTTTCTCCACCAAACCAGGTATTGAAGCCTTTGAGGACTGACTTTGTGGCAGTGGGTAATGGAGGCCAAAAACGCTTCTTCTTCTTCTTCCCATGGCCAACAATGTCTCTCATTGCCTCGATGGTCTCCTTTTGTGCCTCACTCATGGGAGGACTGCTCTTCTTGTTTTTCTCTAGAAATGGATCATGGTATGGCTCATCTTCACTCATGTCATCATGCTCCCAAGGTGGTGGCTTACTATCTTTGTTGCAAGGTGGATTGTCAGACCCCCAAATAGGTGAGAAACGAGCATGTACACCTTCTTTGGGGTTTGGTGGATTCAAAGGACCAAAAATCCTTTTGCTTTTTGCACTATTTCCCTTGACCAAATCCACAGCAAGTACCTCTTTGATAACCTCCGGTGAGTATATGTGATTGAGGACTTGAATCTTCACTTTCTCTCCCAACACTTTCAACCTAATGGTGCCCTTAAGAACATTGATTTTGACTCCCGCCGTTGCCATAAAAGGTCGGCCAAAGATAAGAGGCATTCCATTATCATGAGTAGGATCATCTCCCATATCAAGCACCACAAAATAATGGGAAGGATGAATTTATCAACCCGTACTAACACATCTTCAATAATGCCAACTAGTTTTCTTGTGCTTTTATCCGCAAGTTGAAGAGTCATGGATGTTGGTTGCAAGGTACCAATGCTCAACCTCTGGAATATAGATAGAGGCATCACATTGACACTTGCCCCCAAATCCATAAGTGCACCTTTTAGGAATGCTCTCCTATTTGACACTCAATTGTGAAGCTTCCCAAATCTTTCAACTTTGGTGGTATCTTGTGTTGGATCATCCTTATAGTCCTCCCTAGAGGTGCTGACGTGTCGTATAGTTTCGCTCAAGAACGAGTGTCTTTTACGAGTATCAACAATGTGGATGTATAGATTAATGACCTGGGGAATGTCGTACCCAAGGGATTGGAAGGCCCAAGATCCCAATTTGGTAAACAATGCAACCAAGAATGCAATGACACTAAAGATGATATGACAAGAAGTGAACTATTTACTTAGATGTGAAGTATGTGCAACATGGAATTGTAGTGTTCAAAAGAGGCGTCACTCTCAAGTGACTAGTGACCAAGACAGTACCCGAAGCAGTAGCTAAGTGACAATACTAATCTAGGCAAATAAGGTAATAAAGCACAACTTAATGCGCTTAAAGGTTGCCAAGTGTTGAGGTGACAAGCCCAACAATTGGTTGTGTTTGTGTGATCAAATGGTGAAGGTGATTGTGGTTTCGGGTCTACTCTAATCCATGTCCGATGAATAGATAAGCCAATGTAAATACATGTTGAAAAGCTTCATGAGTAAATCCTACATTCCACCCATGTTATGGTATGGAAAACGAGTGCAATCTAATGTCATCATGTCCAATTATGGTCATGAGAATCAAGTCTCACATTCAAACGTTAATGGAGGTGAAGAACAAATGCAGCAAGGATTTACACAAAACTAATTGATGGATGAATCAATTTCCGTATCCTAATTCTAGGATCATGCCTTTCTAAGTTATTTTCATGCCAACAACGGTCCATAAAAACTCTCGATTTATTAACCTAAGTCATATTATGATCTTTGAGTTAACAAATTAAGGCGTAAAACATTGACACTTAGGAAATCAAACAAGGCAAGCTTCATACTCATACTCATCATGCTCATTGTCAACTGTCCAAAGATTACAAGATAGCTAATCATACAATCTCAACCAAGATAAATCCAATGCATGCTCACAAATTAGCTAGATTCATACACAAGCATTAAACATGGTTAAATTAGGCAATGAACATACTCATCATCAACCAACATGAATAAACATCAAATTATCATAGCTTCATCATCAATGGACTAGGGCACACAACCCTAGTCCACAATCTTAAGGAACTACTCACACATGGTTATAGAATACATCAATATTGTTAAGAATGGAAACATGAATACAAAGAATAACTAGAGTAGGGTTAAGAAATTCTCAAGGGATGATGGCCAGCAGCTCCTTGGTGACTCCAAGTGTAGATGATAGCCTCCTCTTGAACTCCTCTTCACCTCCAAGCTTCTTCTTCTCCAAGTCTCCGAATTCCTTGTGTTCTTGACGAATTCCCAGCTGTGGAGCTTGAAACGTGGTGTAGTGGTGGTTGAATGGTTATGAAAGTCAGTTCCTAAGATAAATGGATGTCTTACGAACAACTTTCGTGAAGGAAGGAAAGCGATTTGAGTAGTGGAAGGTGGTGAAAATGGAAGAACAAAATTGGGCAGTTTCTTGGTGTTCTTGGTGGATGAATATGGAGTGGAGTGGCTGATTCCTTCTATGAACGAAATGGGGAACTGATTATGGTTATGGGATGGTCTGCCAACAGCTCTATTGCAGTCCTAATGCTCACAATAGAATATGTGAGTGCATGATGGAAGTAATACAAAAGAAAGAAATAGTGGAGGAAAATATGGACTTAGTGGGAGAAATGGCTGCAAAGTGGGAAGATGGCAGGATTTTTGCACATGCATGCAGCAATGCACATGTGTACAGCTAGGTCAAGAGTGTCCTCTCCACATGTGGTGGTGCTCCGGTGGTGGTCCGGTGGTATTGCCGCCTCTTGTGGTGGTGGTTCGCCGGAAAAGTCGTCGGAAAAGTAATTTCATCACTTTTCTTCCTCTTTCCAAATCTTCAAGACAACATCTTCCGAAGGTTGATTCGTGCAATCTTTGACATTGAGAAGCCATGGTTGACTTTTCGTCATCTTCTCGAAAATGTGTTAAATGTTGTCAAAATGCACATTTTTGTGCCGAATTACTTAAACTCACGTAAAAGACCTGAAAACATGAAAACACACTTTAAACATAACAAATGGCCTTCGGATAAGCTTAATTGCCGTGATTAGGAATGTAATTTGCACGACAAATATGTGCGAATCATACCCCCACACTTGAATCTTTGCTTGTCCTCAAGCAAAACACAAAACAATACAATAGAGAAAACACAATACAAGACGGGAAACACAAGTAATCTTTCCAACCACAGCCCTCGGGGCTCTAAATTAAAGTATCATGATCGAGATTCAAAAGAGCATGTATCAAGGCCTCACGAATTTGCTAAGTCTTTAACATGCACGGTTAATTCATGCTCGAGTGAAGTGTGTGGATACCAAAAGTACAATCGAAACCAAGCAATCAAATAGGCATACTCAAACTTGATTAACCACTAAACGCACAAGGATCACTAGATATTTCCGCTCAAGTGTTTAGGGTTAAAGTGTTTACTCTCAACATTATTTCACAAGTAACATTCCCATAAGCTTGCAAGTCAATCTCATCTCCACAAATCATGCACAAACAAACCTTGGATCAAGAGGACTTTTATTGGATGTAATGAGGCTTAGGGTGAAGGGAAAAAGAAATGAAATGGAATGTACAATACAAATTCCAAGCAACTTAGCAAGTGATGCACTTGATGAGATTTTACAATTTAGAACTTTAAGATGCTTGCCCAAGATCACTCATCACACACTTTCGAATTCCCAACACTTTATTGAATTCAAACTAAACACAAGACTTTCTTTTTGGATTTTTCTTCCTTTCTTTCTTCTTTTCTATTTTTCTTTTCTTGAGAACTTTCTTCATTTTCTTTTTGATTTTCTGAATTTTTTTTTTCTTTCTTGAAACAAAAACAACAAACTGCACAATGCTACTCCCCCACACTTATTCTTTTGTCACAATCCCCAAACTCACACTTTCAAGCATCAAACATTAATCTCAAATCACTTACCAAATTGCTTGAAAAGGGAAGACTAGTGTTTAAGTTTTAAAGGGATAAACTTTTGTGGCGGAGAAAAATGAAAGGCTAAACAAATAGGCACAAAGGGGAAATCTAAGGATATAACATTTTTGGATCAATGCTCATTTGGCCATGGTGAATGCCTACGGCCTAAATCATTTCCAAGGTGTGCTCATGCATGACAAAACGTTTCGAGAGATATTAAGCAAGTTCTAGGTTCGTTGACTCGTGAAATGCACACATGAAGAACATAGAGTAGTATGAACAAGCATACACTTCCATTAAGCTCAAGTCTCACATTATACAGGTATGCAAGTCAATTCAAAGTTTAAGCATGCTTCTCGAATTGCAATCGACAATTGAACATAGGCATAGTGCGAATGGATTCAAGCAATCATCAATGATGCAAATTAAACACAAAGCAAATTACAAGCAAGGCCTAAACACATGCTCAACATCCTCCTAATCATAACATATTAAGCTCAGTTTCCTCAATGGGATTGGAAAAGATTCACACAAAACACAAAGGAAATAAACATACAAAACATGAAAACAACAAAAATTTCGAATTTTCAGAAAAATGCGGAAAAAAAAAAAAAAACAAAAACAAAAAATTGAAACTTCAAGACGAGTTCGAACCCAAACCTCACCCCCACACTTAAACTTAACATTGTCCTCAATGTGATAAGTGAATTTAACAATTTACGTTGGGTGATGGACACGAGAAACAATAACAAACGACACATGAAACAAACAAACAAACAAAACAAAACAATTGACACAAAACAAACTAATGTGAGTGAAGTGAAATGAAAACTCCCTTATGGCGATCTCCACAATGATATTCAGTAGGCACCAACAATCACCAACCTCAAGGCATAAAGCCTTGACTTCCATACGTAAGCTCCAAGTGTGTTCCATGGTGAATATTGTTGAGCAAGAGTGAGTACAGTGAATCAGCTTTGACCTCTCCCCTTTTCCAGGGGCGTAACTCCAATTGTAGGAACATGACGGCAGTCGTTCTGGTGGCTTTGAAAAATAGATTCAAATGGCTTCATGTTAGCCACTGGAAAAATCCCAAATGCCTACTGGAAGGTAGAACACGAACTGGTCAAAGTGAGGGCTGAGAAAGTCAACTCAGGCCTGAGTACCACTCATTGAAGACTGAATATCAAGAGATCCAATGGTCGGAATCGGATAAAATTTTAACTTGAGACAGTAGACACATAGAGGAACTGGTCTAACCTGCCCAGGCAGATTCTGGACACATTGCAAAATGATTGATTTGAGCTCCCCATTAACGGAACTCCGAACTTAGCACCTCCCGTGCTCTTAAAAACTCTTTATTCAAAACTGAAAACAGCTACTAGTGACATGGGGTTGCCTCCCCACAAGCGCTTTTCTTTATAGACTTCAAGCCGGTCTTGCTTCCATTCATCTTGTTACTCATGGAGGCTTAAAGCTCTCCTTCTTACCACCCACCATGGTGGTCTTGTTGCAGCTGCCACCAAAACAACTACTGGGCTTAATGAATTTGGGAGTGAAACGTGGAGGCCAAGAATGTCTCTGAGTTCTCCTCTTCATTTTGGGTTCACCAACTCCTTTCATTGAAGCTTTGCTTGTCTCCTCCCTTGCTTTAATTGATGGAGGGTGTTGCTTCACATACCCTTCAAAAAATGGCAGTTCCATAAGTGTATTCACATCACATGCAGGCTGCATGTCACGCCCCGAATTTCCAAACAAAAAATAAGGCATTTTTGCCCTTAATTACACAACCGGTTCGGGACGTGAAGCATGGAATATCAACTACAAATATGCACCAGAATTTTTTTCTTTTTAACTCAAGTACAACAACACATACTCCATGCCCAACATATGTAAATAGTGACTCGTTTCTTTAGAGTCAAATATTACATACCATAAATTATATAATAAATTGATATTACAAAATATTAAGTAATTACACCACCAGAGTTTATTACACAACAGCGGAAGTCTAACAATAACACTTATGGTCGATAACGGTTTACCAACCAAATCTTCAAGCTACACTGCTTACCTAACCTGCACGATTAACCCCTACACCGTTGAATAGTGTACCGGGTTATATCAACAAACCCGGTCAGCTTATGAAGCTGGTATGAGTGACCCCAGTTTACTCACACGAACACATTTACCCAAAAACCAAATTCTTTTATTTTCAAAAGACTCATTGAAACCTCAAAATACAATTCAATATATTTCAAGAATTGTAAATCAAAATAGTAATTACTTCAATTATTAAAGAAGTAATCTCAAATTAACTCACACCAAATCATTTTTTCCAAAATACTGATTTCTTTTGATTTAAAAGAAATTCCATAAATCTCCAAATCCAATCCCAATCCCGAAAATTTATATTATAGAATATACTGAACCTACGCGTCCCATACCACGTATTTTAACCCCACACGTCCCATAAACGTGTATGTTAATACCAGGGTGATCCAGAATATTAAACAATATAAATTCTCATCCAAAATCAACAAATCTCCATCCCAATACTCAATGTCATTTAATAGACAATAAAAGTGATAAAACCATTTTTTCTTCTCATTCTAAAAATAATATTCACTCGTCACATTTTAGGACTTATGAATACCGTATTCATCCTCGGAATACTAAGGCGACAGACTAGAGCTCTAACTGCATGGGCTACCATTTTTCACCCATTGCCATGGACCATGTTACCACGTCCCTCAACCCAAAGGGTCAAAACTCATCTAAAGGTATTCTTACCCTTACATATAACAAATGCCATATTTTAAGGCATATTCTCAAAACGATTCAAAATGTAATTCAACACATAAATCGTATCCACAAAACACCCCACATTCAAATTAATGATGAAAACTGTATAAATCACAGAACATCATTTTCACACTCTCAAATACATCAAACAATATTATATTTTCAAAATATTGTTTTCCACAAAACCATCAATTAAAAACAATAAAATGAATACTTTCAAAATATTGTTTTCCAAAACTCCACGACTCATAAAACCATTTATTTGTATTTTTCACACATATCACACATTTCAAATAACCCAGATGAGAATTAATATTCACATCTAAAACATCGTGAGATTCACTCACCTTTAATTCCTGCTGCGTCTTCAAATAAAAACCAGGAATCGACAAGCACGTACGCAACACCTTTCGTAATCACCTATGATTATGCAATTTCTAATTAACATAATACACTTCCAAAACGTTACAAATATTCCTCAAATGTCACCTAGGACATCGGAACTATTAATCGAGACCATTTGACCAAAAGTCAACCGTCGGTCAACGTGGGTCCCACGTCAACTATTCATCAACGGGTCCCACACGAACTCCAAAATTTCCAAAATCCAACAGCATGCTTATTTCTAGCATCCTAACAACATATCCAAAAATGGTGATGATCCAACGGTCGGATCATCACGGATCTAACGATCCATAACTATCGCTTAATTGATCATTGATCAAACGACCGAATTTCACAAAACTCAAAACACGAAAGTTGTTCGTATCGACGAACTAAGCACAACGGAGCAAAGAACTGCTCCTGGATCGGCCGGACGCGCCGCCCACGCACCGCCGCCGGCGGTGGTCAGACGCCGGAGAAAAGTTCTCCGATTGACACCAAATTTTACCAGCAAGTACATCTCAACAATCCCAACAAGTTTAGTAACTACCTCAAAGTCTGGATCGGAGTCCAAGTGGCCGGAATCGGTGTCGGTAAGTTTTAGATCCCAAAAAGTGCAAAGTTTCGTTCCCGCCGATCTAGGCCGTGCCGCCGTGATCCACCACCATGGGGAGGTTGCTGGAGAGGAGGGGAACAAAACCCAACTTGGTTCATCACCGGAGGTGGCCGGAATCGCCGTCGCCGACCGGGTCGGTTTGTACGGCGGCTGCCATGCACGATCCGTCGGTTTCCGGCATGATCCGGTGGCGGTAAACACCATAGCTCGACCGACGACGCCGGTCTGCGTCGGTCGGTGGCCGGGACGTGGCCGGAGGAGGCCGGACGCACCCGCACGCGCCGGGTCGGGTAACCGGGTCAACGCGGGTAAACGGGTCCCTTCGAGAGAATTTTCGGAATTTTCCGGATTTTTCCGGAATTAAATGATTTTCCGAAAAATACCCTATATTTATACAAAATTTTCCAAACTTCTGAAGGCCATAACTTCTTCATACGATGTCCGTTTTCGGTGAACCAAATTCCTACGAACTCGATTCGACGAGTTCTACAACTTTCATGAAGGAAGTTTTCCCAAATTCTCAAAGTATAAAAAGTTATCTTAATTAACCTTGTGTAACTTATAATTACCACCGTAATTATCGTTTTACGACGAAAACCCCTAAAAATACGAAATCACACCATTCACTTCAAATTTCACGACATATTTTATAAAAATAATAGTGAAATTTTCGGGGTATTACACTGCACACATTCATCAATTCGAAAACAATCTCCTAAAGGCATGGGACTTCTCATAGCATCAAAGATCCTAAATCCAACGGCTGCATCAAAAACCGTCATTGTGAGAATCCCTTTTTGAACATCAATTTTTGTCCCGGCAGTGGCCATGAATGGCCTTCCCAAGATAATGGGTATTTCATTCTCTTCTCCATTTGCACTCTCCATCATGTCAAGCACAACAAAATCTGCCGGTATAAGAAGATCGTCAATTTTTACCAAGACATCCTCCACCACTCCTCTTGGAGTTACCGTTCTTTGATCCGCCATCTTGAGAGATATCTTAAGAGGCTTAATGTCATCCAAGGCAAGAGTCTTGTAGATGTGATAAGGCATGAGATTGATGGAGGCACCCAAATCAAGCATACCATTTTCGAAACCCTTGTTCCCAATAGTACATGGAACGGTGAATGATCCGAGATCTTTGAGTTTTGGAGGAAGCTTCCCTAGTAGCACAGCCGAAACTTCTTCACTCAAAGTGATTTGCTCGTCCTTAGTGAATTTCCTTTTGTTGAGAGAATATGGACTTAGTGGGAGAAATGGCTGCAAAGTGGGAAGATGGCAGGATTTTTGCACATGCATGCAGCAATGCACATGTGTACAGCTGGGTCAAGAGTGTCCTCTCCACATGTGGTGGTGCTCCGGTGGTGGTCCGGTGGTATTGCCGCCTCTTGTGGTGGTGGTTTGCCGGAAAAGTCGTCGGAAAGGTAATTTCATCACTTTTCTTCCTCTTTCCAAATCTTCAAGACAACATCTTCCGAAGGTTGATTCGTGCAATCTTTGACATTGAGAAGCCATGGTTGACTTTTCGTCATCTTCTCGGAAATGTGTTAAATGTTGTCAAAATGCATCTTTTTGTGCCGAATTACTTAAACTCACGTAAAAGACCTGAAAACATGAAAACACACTTTAAACATAACAAATGGCCTTCGGATAAGCTTAATTCCCGTGATTAGGAATGTAATTTGCACGACAAATATGTGCGAATTAGGTGCTCATGGCTCTTGGTGGATCCATAGCCTTCAAGGCCTCACCACCAGGGTTACTAACCATGTCACACTCATCCTTAGGAGTTGTTTTCTCAACATCATGAACATGTAAATCATCTTCCAAAGTCAAACAATCATAATCACTCCCAAGCACAACTCCATCATGTATACTCTCCACATTTGACACAACTCCATTTAATCCACAATTGCCAAGGAGTACATTTTCTTTCTCCTTGGCCCCATCCTCCATATAACCAAAATGAGTATGCACATTATTATTCAACAAATAGCCAAGAGGTACATTTTCTTCCCTCTTGGCCCCATATGTATGCATATAGTCATCAAAGTTCTCATGCATGGACATAGAAGAGTAAGTGTCTTGAAAAATACCGGAGTAAGATGTAGAGATTGCGTTGCATTGCTCATGTTGCTTGCCTCTTGGATTGGGCTCAACTTGTGAAGGTAAAGCACCCATTGGTCTTGAGCTAAGTTGCTTTGCTAGTTGCCCCACTTGAACTTCAAGTTTGCTTAACCCTTGAGACATGACAATGACTTGTTGGCTTAGTGTGTCTTGTCGTTGGTCGGCCTTCATTTGACTTGTGGTGAGAGCATTGAGCATCTTCTTCATGCTTGGCTCTCTTGAGTCTTGAGCTTGATGATTGCTTCCCTTGTTCTCAAAACCGAAAGGTGTGTAGTAGTAGCTTTGCCTTTGAGGTAGTGCTTGAGAAGTACTTGCACTTTGAGTGTTGGAAAAGTTTGAACCTCCTCCATGATAAGCATTTGTTCCTTGAGTACTTCCTCCATAACTTTGGTGATTGAACTTGGAAGGATAGTACTTTGAATTGTAGTTGTCAATTTGACAAACTTTCTCATCCAACACTCCTTGATTCAATGAGGCATGGTAGAGTTGGCATTCATGAATCTCATGTGTATGCTCTTGGCAAAATGCACAACTTGTAGAAATGGCTTTGACATGCTCACTTGTAGGAGGTAAGGCTGCTCCTCCTTGTGTCTTGAGTAGTAAGTCAAGCTTAGTGTTCATAGCAGCCTCTAGTTGCTCAAACTTGGCATTCATGAGCTCATCTACTTGTTGAATTTGAGAGGCTCCATGGATTGCTCTAGAGTGGTTCTCAACATTCCCATGTCCTTTTCCACCATGGGGCTCTCTTTCTTCTCTTTCTCTTGGTCTTGTGTCTCTTCTTCGGTCATGATTGTCCCATTGCCCGGATTGCACATCGATTTCTTCTATGATATCCCAAGCGGCATTCGGTCCTTTCCTTTGAAAACTACCACCACAAGCATTGTCGAGTCTTCTACGTTCATCATCAAATAGACCGTTGTAGAAGGAAGAAACTAGTTGCCACTTGCTTATCCCATGGTGTGGGCAGCCAAGCTCCAAGTCCTTGAAGCGCTTCCAAGCATCATAAATTATCTCACGATCTCCTTGCATGAAAGTGGTGAGCTGATTTCTCATGGCGGTGGTCCGATGATGAGGGTAATAGGCATTGAGGAACACCTTTTGCATGTCATCCCAAGAGAAGATACTCCTAGGCTTGAGCTTGTGAAACCAAATCCTTGCCTTTTCCTTGAGAGAAAACTGAAAAAGTCGAAGCTTCACTTCCTCAATTGAAAGGCCACCACGGTTTAGTGTGCCGCACATGGCGTCAAACTCGATGATGTGATCATAGGGCCTCTCCTTGGTCACTCCATGGAAAGTGGGCAAGATGGAAAGAATGGAATGCTTGATCTCATATGCCACATCCGGATGTGGGTGAACAATGCATGAAGGTGAGTCCACTATGTTCGGACATGAGTAGTGACTCAAAGGAAGCTCTTCCTCAACCCATGGTGGACCATGATCATTGTTTACTTCTCCCATTATTCCTTTAGGAGGTGTTGGCTGCTCTGAAATGTGAGTGATTGGTGGAGCGCTTTCGGTTCTCCTAACTCTTCTCCTCCTTGGTCTTCCTCTTGTGTCCTCGCTTAAAACACGTCCACTTCTCAATTAAATTCGAGTGGTAGAAGTGGAGGACTCGTTCATGTACCTTTATCACACAACAAGAGGGATTATGAACAACTAAATACACAATTAAACACAAGTATACAAGCTATGGAACCAATTAGAAGCACACAACAAAAGAGAACAAACATAACAGTTTTAGGACAACTCCCAGGCCATCGGGTGGATTCAATCCGTCCGGATGGATTTCACGGGCACTACTACCAGTCTCTTTTGGAGTCCGGACGGATTTGTGGCGTCCGGACGGATATGTTAGGCAGAGAGGTTCCAGAAATGCTAGTTACTGATCCTAACGACCAGTACCTGAAAAAATATTTTTTCCCTATGCTAGACTTAACGAAATGATACGAAATTTTAACCACAAATACTAGACACATAGAGACAGCATCATACAAAATTTTGGAATTTTCTGGGTTGATTTACTATTTTAAAAAAATCATGAAAGACACAGAACAGTAGCTAATGACAAACAGAAAACAAATTAAGAGAACTTCCCAAGTTAGGCAAGGGAACTAACCTAGCTTGAATTGAAGCAAACTAGGATGCAACTACACACTAAAGAACCGCAAGAACAACACTTGACACAACCTAGAAACAAATGTAATATGCAATGCAATGAAGGAAAATACAAAACAACAACAACAAACAAGTCTAGAAACAACAAGCAAACAAACTAGATGCAAACTTAAAGAAACACAAACACTTATGAACAAAGAACAACAATCTAAACAAGAATAGTGCTAAGACAACCCGACTACAATCGCCCAAAGGATCAAGGATTAACCTCAATCCCCGGCAACGGCGCCATTTGACGTGTCGTCAAAGTGTGGTGGTGAAAGTATAGATTAATGACCTGGGGAATGTCGTACCCAAGGGATTGGAAGGCCCAAAATCCCTATAGGCGATACAATGCAACCAAGATGTATTAGCACTAGAAATTGTGTGACAAGGAATGGGCTATGTACTTAGAAGTGAGTATGTGCAACATGCAAGTGTAGTGTTCAAAGGGGTGTCACTCTTGAGTGCACTACTAGAATTATGCTTATATACATCGGTCCAGAACCGATGTTAAAAAAAAATTTGACCGATGTGTTAGTGGGTGTAGAGAAAGATCCGAAAAATTGGGACATCGGTTTTCAGCCGATGTCTGAAAACTATTTGCACATCGTTTAATTATACCAAACCGATGAATAAGAGCTCAGAAGATCATTATTGAGGACATTTAAATATTGTCAAAACTTGATATTACGATGTTTAAAGTGTAGCTACAACGAGATAATTATACACTAGTACATCATTTTTAACTTTTAAACCGATGTTTTGAAATCTTTTGGACATCAGAAACTATGAAGTACTGCATGTCTGTAATATTTTTCTACAAAGGATCCGATATTGTTAACCATAATTAAAATCTTTTTCTCAATAAATATCGTTGTTCACCTATATAAAAAACATCGCTTCTTGCATTAAATTTTGATGTCCATCAGTTTATAAGACATCGTTTCTTTCGTTAATGTACGATGTCCATCAATTTAGAAGACATCGTTTTTTTTGTTAATGCACGATGTCCATATTTGTAATACTCATCGTTTCTTTCATTAATATGTGATGTTCATCCTTTTAAGAGACATTGGTTTCATCCTTAATTTTCG